>JARHVA010000896.1:1172500-1197500 GCA_037957365.1 Torreya grandis
TTACATAAAATCAACCAATAGTACAACTCAAATACTCTGTATACTACTAAGTTTTCATTCCTAGACATTTTCATACTTGATATAAGAAGGGTATAGGCAAAAATCATTCTAGTATACCATACAAGTTAATGGTACACATTCCCTAAGGGATAACTACATGTGATTTAATATCCCTAGCATTGGGGTTAATGTAGGTAGTATCCAGGATAATAGGGGTTCTACTTCATGCGATTGTAACATCCCAAAACCTAGTTTTTCCTTTACTCTTTAAATTTGATCTAGTTATTTTTTCATGTGTGTAAGTATTCATTAGGGTTTTGGAGGAGATCAACCAAAATAGTGACATAGAAAAAACCTTGAGTGACACATAATCACCTTTAAGATCTCTAGAACCTCTCATAACTTCTCTAAAAATTATAGATAGTCCCTACATGAAGGACATTAGCATCAAAATTGGACACTAGTGCCACATGAAACTACTATACCAAGAGGGGTGTTATTGTCTAGAGACATATCTCAACAAGTAGTCAAAATATGAATGATTTATTTATGTCTACTTAGTCATTTCTAGTACCCTAATTTGTGTAAAATTATATTTATCTATAGATAAATTTATTTTCTCCTCTCACTTTCTATTTTGGAAAAATTCAATTAAATCATTAGTTTCCAATTTTATTCATTATTAGCAACATACTTATCCATTTAACTACATAATATTTATACCTAGTAAAAACCTAAAAGGTTAAAATAATATCTAATGCTTTGAAGATGAAATTCAAACCAAATGCAGTTCTCCAACCTAGTTGAGTCTCTACTTGCATAATATTTTAGATATTAAAATCTAATATTAAGTACTTAAAATGATAATATTGAAATACATTTACCACACATGACTTGAACACATAAACATAGTCCTAATCTACCATTATCTTAGACCTACATGCTACTTAATGAATTTTATCCTTATGTTATAATATTACACACCTACAAATACCTGAATGTTTATTTCAAAACTACTAAATATCATGCACAAACATATCTAGACCTTTAGTTCAATATGATTATACACAAGTTGATGTCATTAGGTTCATTTAATATTGCCAATTGATACTAACCTAATATGGTTAGTACCAAACCCTATCCCAACAATTTTTACTTTTTAAAATAAAATATTCCTTAGGTCGACCCATCTACCTAGCATTTTGGTGGCATGATAAATTACCTAATTGGACTCATATATATAAAAATCAAGGTCTCAATTAATAGGGGACATAAAACTTATATGGTACACATATATAAACCATTGAATATTAATAACATCTACCATATTATTCCCAAATTATGAATTAGTCATAAGACAAGTCTAAAGTATATTAAATCCAAGTCAAACTAAGAATTTTAAAGTATCAAATCCAAATCGTTAATTGAAATTATATAGAAAAGGATCATAATTAAAAAAAAATCTAGGTGGGAGAAATACTATGGCTTGATTTTCCTATTTAGAATATTAGACATGTAAGTAGTGTTCAAACATCAAATGAAAGTGATTGGATTCAACTTAACCCATTATACTTTCCCAATTTTTGAAATTTTATAGCCCTCACATGTACACCTAAGTTTTCAAGGTGAAGGAGTCTAATTTATGGAGTTACACACATCATCAAAGTTAACAATCACACATATAAAGCTTTCAAATATAGACAAAGATGACTGTATAATCACAATCCCTCTTCTCCACATAGGTTAGTACCAACAACTATAGATCAATATCACTAGTTGATACTAATCCAAAATAATGAAAATTATAATTTTAAATTTTTAATGATTCATTTCCAAAACATGATATGATAGAGACTAAGGATAATTCAAAATCACACTATGTATGAAATGTGAAACCTCCACTAGTGATGTATGATAACCCAATAGATGAAATTATTGGTACATTTATTAACACTTAACCACATTATATTATGATCACATTTGATAACAATGAGATTATCAATGATGGTTTAGGCTTTTGCACATTATTCATACAAGCCCATATCAATGAACAACCCATACAAGTGTCAAGATTGAAAATGGGTCAAGTGAAAACATTAATATGATGACACTTCTTAACTTGATTTGGTAGACACAATAATAAAATATACATTAATAGCAATTAAAGGATTCTATGGATAGAAATAAAATAACCTAGGACACATATTACTACATCTTTAGTTGTGATCAACCTTACTAGCCTTGCCATTCTTAGGTAAATAGAGTAATGCAGTCTTTGACATGTTGTTAGGATGTCTTTAGATGAAAAATTTGTGAAATACCATCTACGATACATCAATGTTTTAAGTTCATAACCTACAAAAAGGTAGTCAAAATTACATGTGTTTGGTATGAGTACCCTCTATAGCTAGTGGTATTTTTATACACACAATATTTTTAAACTTTATCAATTACTATTTCTTTTTCTCTTACAGGAACCTATTGAGTCTCAATCTCTTTAAGTGCATGCCTTAAATGGTGCACTGGGAAAGGGGTGAGAAGACCTTTAGCACTTTGTAAGATTATATTTTGCTATACCACCACATAAAACCAATAAAAACCCATCATATATATATATATATCCCTAAGATTTTAAATCTCTCTCACATGTTTCTCTAAGTAATTCACCACCTCAAATATTGCCTACCTAAGCTAAACCCCCTTTTACTAGTTTTCAAACATAGTTGAATATGATTACCTAATTTTAGGAATAACACACATTAGGGGACTAAATTAGACTATACAAAATTAGTTTGAGATGCAATGGCTCTATTTTACAGCTAACAAGATCAATTGGATTGACTGCATTGATAAATATTATGGAAGGGTTTAGGATTAAATCAGGTTATATATACCCCTCTTTCACCTTATTTCTAATAGAGAGAATCATTCATTCTCACTTTTTAATCTATATTTATACCATTATACTTAAGAATTCATTATTTAGGGTTTTATGATTATTAGAGGAGAACCTTTATCTTGTGAATTTTTGAGATTCACTAGGAGATCTTTGGCGAGACTATAGTCCATTGTCTATCATTAGCTTATTCAACAATACACAATAACCTCATGCAAAGTGCCATTAGGCAAGGAAGGGGTTGGGGTTCCATATTTTCATTTTCAAGGTAAGTATTCCTAAATCTTACTCTTCTATTTTAGTAGATAAATTTTCATAAAGAATGGCTAATGAATGTATTGTATCTCTTGACTTAAGATTACATCTATATTGACTTGAGTATACTTTTACTTTGCATATTTATCATTTATTTTTACACCCCATTTTGTGTCATAAGTTTTAGTGAGAACTAGACCAAATTTATTTTATTATTACATTATTAGACCTAACTAGGGTTAATATTTGATGTTTCTTGACTAGAGGATTTGAAACCCTCTCTAGCCATATTATATGATAACAGATCCCTAAGGTAGTTTTAAGGTAGTTTTGACCCCAATTATCTAAGTATCACTAGTGATATAGTTAGTTGAATTATCTTCTTTGAGTTAAGATTGATTTGTAGATCAATTTCACTTTTGATTACATATATTCTAGTGAAGTTGACATGAACTAACCCTTATAGATTTTTAATTTTAATTTTTACACTACTGGATCGATTCAATCAACTCAGTATAATAGTATGTGTGCATGTCTTAATGCTCAATCAATCCAATCAAATTAGTTTATATATGTGTGTAGGTCAATTACTTCTACAGATAACTTGATATATCTAATTAAATCAATTTAATACCCTTTATAGGTCATCTTATACTTAATCAATCTAATCGACATAGTTAGGGAATAATTTTGGTCTTCCAATTGAGGTGATCTTGTTGATATTTTTTAGCTTTATATAATTAAAATTTCCATCTCATCACACTAGATCGATCCTATCTATTTATTTTTTCATCTCGTCTCTTAAATTTTATAAAAATTTCTATTTAGAATACTAGATAATTTTAGTCAACATAGTTTCTTTTTCTTATTTAAATTATTCAGTTTTTTGAAAACTTAGTCAATTGGTTCGATTCTATTTTAAAAATTTATCTTGCAGGATCAAACCTTCATCTAGACAACATAATTCGAAAACAACAATTCAACATATTCAATGCACTACTCCATCAATTTAATCAAATTTGTATTAATTATCAAGTTCATTCTAACCAACTTAATTTTTTAGTTTTCTCAAATTTATTTTCCCATTATTTTTCAAAATTCAAATTTCATTACTATTTTTCCTAATTTTTTAGTTCTTTAAAAATGTAACCTTATAGTCAACTTAGTCAACTAGATCAAATTAGTTTTATACCTATTTTTTTCCCAAGAAACTTAGTATACTTACTCGACTACATTTATTCAAGTAATTTTTAAATAGAAAGAATCAACTCCATTAACTCTATTCTGTATTGTTTACATACTAGGTCAACCCAATCGACTTGGTACTGTGTATTTTTCAAAGCAAAGGAAATTAACCCACATTGGTAGTAGTTTATTAATTTTTTGCATTCATATGATTTCTTGCTTAAATTAGTGCACATAGTATAACTAAGAAGGTTAATTTATTGGATTAGTCACATTTTCCACTCACACACTACCAAATCACAAAAATATCAAATAAGCATTTAAACAATTCTACCCAAGCCTACCTACTTGGATTTCATCACCAAAGGGGAAGATGATTAAGTTTTTTGGCCAAGTATCAATATGTGGTTGATGGTACATTAGTAAATCAACTAACACCCTTATCATTTTGGGATTGTGAAGTGAAGGGGTAGGCCCTTATACCAAGTGTTGATGTAGAAGATTGCACCCTTGGTAGGAGGCAGAGATCCTGCCTTCTTCACACAACTATGGAAACTCCCCTCTCACCTGTGGGACCGGTGAAGTTGGAGGGGAGAGTCTCTAGTTAAGGGCTAGCTCCCTTTGATGCATCATGTTCATTCCAATAAGTGTTGACACATACATATATAGGTATATAATTGGGGGGGATGAAAAGGGAGAAAGATTGCAGGAAAACAAACTACTCTAAGGAGGTGATGCACAAAAATAAGTTGACCTTCTCACACTCACACTAAAACCAGACAAATACATACATAAACTCCACACTTGGCATAAGGACCAGGCTACAAAAAACTTGGCAGGGAGGCTTTGATGAAAAAATATAGAAAATAGAGATTCACCAAGGTGTTGTGAAATGCACACTATAAGTAATTTCTTTTGTTTTGCACTTCCAAATAGAGCTCTCCTTATCAGCTACAGAGATGGCACCTTGTAGACAACTGATATGTTGGTGTTGAACCTATGACGGCATCAAGAAATAATGACTAAACATAAACTAACACTTAGGACATACATAGAAATATCTATCCAAGATAGAGGTAAAAAATGTGTTTATTGATTTAGGTGAAATTTTGCTAGGGCTATGCCTTACAAATGTGGAAGATGATCCTTTCTCAAATGACAAGTTCTCAATATATAGGAGAAGAAAGGAGGCCTTTTGGCACCCCTTTTTATAAGTGGCCTATTTGCATCCCCTCCTTGGGAAGAGCAGGCTGCCTAAAAATAAATGCTATGTCAATCCTAGCTTTGACTTTAGGCATTTTTGGCATGGCCACATTGTTTCCTCATTAACCGAGGTTATTTATTGAAGGCACCTATGTAGCTTGTTTGCTCATAAATATGAAATGAAGAAAAAGGGTCACACGGTTGGCCGCTCGTGTCCTCTAATTTAAATTTGTAGCCACTATTTCACCTACTAGACTAACTTCTCGAATTGGCACTTCTCTTCGCCACTTGGACTATCTATTTGCTCCATGCCTAGCACTTGCCTTTTCCCTATCTTATCTCTTCTGGCTCTTTTGGCCCTCAGGGGTTATATTCAGGTGGGTCATTGCATTTTTGGGCCTCCTTTCATGGTTGGCATCCTTTCAGTTTGAAAGCAAGCAGCTATTTCATTATATTAATTTTGATGTTCACGTGGCCGTCATCACTTTGAAAACCAACAGCTAATTTGCTTCCTTGAACTTGATAGCTTCCTAGACATCACCATCCCCAGGAAAATGTCATTAGGTCCTTTGTTAGCTTCTCTACGGGCTTTGTCCTCCTTAGCCTTTGCTTAATGCTCCTTTATTTGGCTGAGAGTCCCCCATAAGGGCACCTACCCTTTGAGGTCCTTTGACGGGTCACTGTGCCCTTCAGATTAATTCCCATGTTTCTCATGGACTTTTGTTCATGGACATTGTCCCAGACTTTGCTTTAAACTGTGGCCTAAATTCCTTCAGACCTTTTGTCTGAAGGAATTCCTTCGAACAAAAAGTTTGAAGGAATTTGGGACTTAAACAAAATCTGAATTCCTTACAGCTGCCTTTCTTTTAAGTGCCCACCCTCTACAAGGGCATTTTAACTTTGAGCTACCCTTCAGCCATCTAGCATACCCTTGAACCAAGTTGTTAAACCAAAAATGGTTCAATGGTTTAAGTCGTTTAACCATTACGTGCCAATGAACTTGTCAATGAGCTGACTGATGAACTAGGCTGATGAACCAAGTGATCTATTGAACTGGGCATTGAACCAATGTCTTGAACTGAATGATTGAATCAAGATTGGTTCAATGGTTCAATGGTTTGACCATTACACACCAAACCAATTGAACTGAATATTGAACCACTCACTTTGAACCAAGCTCGTTGAACCAAACCATTGAACTAAAATTGGTTCAATGGTTGAATGGTTCAACCATGTTGAATTGAGATGTTTGAATTGAGCGATGAACTTTTATTGAACCAAAGGTCGCTGGACCATTTGAACTATGCTGATTGAAAACCACATTGAACTTAGCTGATTGAAACAAGGCTGAAGAACTTATAGCTCAAACCAAGCACCTATTGGGTAAAAATTGGTCAACACCAAGCCCATACCATCACCAATACAGATCCATTTCATCCTTAACAAACCTAAAACTAGATTTAACATACTTCTTCCTAGTTTTTTTATAAAGCCAAACACCCAATCACATTTAAAATTAGAATTTAAAATACATTAGGAATGTAAAATTATAATAATAATATTTACATATCAATATTATTGCTTGATGTTTGCAAATTATATTTTGTATTGCAAAACTTATATTAGCCAATGTTGGTATAAGGTTTGTGTTGTGTGTTATAACTATATCGACCCAATCAACCTAGTTGCCTATGTTTTTAACTTATTTCTCTAAAAATTACTACTTAATCATCTATATTTATAACATTTCAAATTTTACCTACCCATAGAACACAGTTGACATGTTTGACTATATCTCTTACCAACTATCATGTCTACCTTATTATAAATCATAGTCAATCTATTTGACTTAGTCTCATATAATTTATTCTATTTATTTACCATAAAACACAATCAACTTGTTTGACCTAGTATCCAATAGACCTTTTCTATCTATACTCCCACAGAACACAATCCATCCATTCAACTCTATCTTTTACCAACTATCTTATCTACCTTCTTACAAAACAAAATCAACCCATTCATTTTCTCCTCATTTTTAGTAAGTGTTTAATTTCCCAATTTCATCATAAAAAATTTGTATGATAATGCCTTATAGATAAATCAAACCAACATGATAAAATTCACCAATCCTAGCAAACATACTACAACCCATTTTACGGCAACTAACCTAGATAAAAGTAACATCCCTGTTATCACTAGGAGTACCAACTACAAAACTCCTCCTTATTTTACATCACTTAATACTTTATTTATGAAAATGGTATAATATGAAAATGATCTTGAATACACAGTTGAAATGATTTTTTTCATCAATGAATATCCTCAACATAAAGGTACAGATCCTTTAATCATTTATAGCATCATGATGGGACCTCATTTTAGAGAACCCCATTCACCTTCACCTATATTTTTCAAAATATTTAAGGTAAGTCAATTAAAAATTTCCTTCACACATTTACCCTCCATAATATTTCATTCTAACTCTATGGTTTCATCCTCCATGTCTTATTTCATCTCAATGCTAAGTATTTCTACTAACATGGTTGGTGTATCTTTTAGTATACCTACCCCAAACACCCACACTAATACCCAATTGCATTTAACATATAATGGATCTAAAAAAAATAGTACTTTTCATGATACAAATGCTTCTCATGCCACTACTACATCTCATGTTACTAGTGCATCCCCACTTCTTAACACCCCACAACATAAAATACATCTAAAGCTGCTTTTACTTGTCAAAATATTTCTCAAACTAATCAACTACTATTGAAAACTCTCAACCAAATGGATACTTTTCAAACTAATAATGCACACCAAATGATGTAGATGTAAAACCACTTATTGAATCTCCAAAATAAACCTCAACATACTCAATGGGGAGTGACAATATTTATGCCCCCACCTCGCCTTAGGGATGCAAATGATAACCTTATATCTCAACCCCCTCTTATTAATAAAACTATTGAACACTTATAAAATGAACCTCTTATAACTCAAATTACAAACATTAACATAGGGGGTATAATTCACACTGTCATTTATAATGGATCTATGGATCCTACCTTGCACTTAAAAACTTTTAAAAACCTATACAACGATTGGGTTAAATTAAATACAATTTTTGCCACCAAACTCTTAGATAAAAATATCCCCAGAGATGCTTTAGATTGGTATAATCAACTTAAAACCCACACCATAACTAGTTTAGAGGACATGGTTAATACATTGGTTCAATAATTCCAAACTAATGACCTGCCAAAAAATAATTTATTCCATGTTATCAACTATAAATAATCAGAATTTGAAATGGCACAAGTTTTCATTAAACTATGGAAATATTTGTCTAATCAATTTGAGCATAATATGGCAAATAAGAACCTATTCTAGTTATTCACTAATGATCTCCATATTAAATTACAAACCATGTTGTGACTTTTTCCCCAAAATATTTTGAAGAGGCCCTTGACCAAGTTAAATGTCAATATTTTCTTATACGATAATTTAAACATTCCCACTCTCCAACGGGAACTCACATGTTTATAAAAGCTAAAAATTGACATACAACAAATAATGGTGTTATATATACTTATGATTCCATACACAACATCTAAACCATTGTTCCAAACACTAAAATGGAGCATGATTCTCTAGTTCCACCTAATAACAATTATCATCCTAGTTCCTCATTTCCTCAACAACATAATATGTATGTGTAAAAACCTCTTTCCTTATAAGAAATTCAAAATCATATTCCATGACCTTCACCATGAGATATTGACCCTACACATCCTATGAAACACTAGTATGATCCTAATAATTTTTGTTGGTTTCATGCAAGTTGGGGTCATTCTCATGAAACTTTTCACCAATTGAAAAATCTTGCTATGGACTATCTCCTTAGACCCAACTTTGTTCATGAATTAAATATATGAAAATGTCAACAATATTATGAAATAATGATTAAATCTCATGAAAGCAAAACTAAAGATGAATATTTAAATCAAGCCAATATTCATTTAGCTATTTATTAAGAACCTCTCCCCAACCATCAAGATAACACTTATCAACCTACACCTACTATTAATAAAATTGATATTACCATAGATCCTAATATAAATGATAATAATGTGGTAAAGATGAATAATATGAGGAGAATAGTTTTTTATATTGAATAATAACAACCCTCTAACCATCATAATTCTCTGATGTTTCATATTATTCAAGATACTTACCCATCACATCTCATAGAATCGGGACATGTGAAATCAATAAACACATAAATATCACCTAAAATAATGTAAATCAACCATAATTCTCATATAATTGATATAAGTTATACTCTTACTCAAACTAAGATATCTCAAGTTGATATCCCTCAAACTTAACCTCACAGTCCTTCCATTCCAACATAAGAAACACCTCAAGAAATAAACATAACACCTAAGATAGATAAATCCACTTTAACCAACCCTAAAATAAATATACCTTATGAACACAAATTTTAAAGTTCATCTAACTCTCTTTCAATGAATTTATTACAACATTATGCACCCTTATCTAATAATCCTCTAATGGGTTATGATGAATGTGATCTCATAGTGGAACTTTCCCATCTTCTATCCCAAATTCCATTTTTAGAACTTATGATAAATTCTCCTTATCATCATAATAGACTAATGAAATTACTATTTGAAATGAACATCCTTCATCCCCCACCAATGGGGTGAAAAGTTACTTTAGCAGGATTTGAAGACAACATTCTCCAATAGTGTGAATAAATGTCTATCCACATTGATGAAATGGTAGACACTTCATTTTCACTCAAATTTATTATCTCTTCCATGATTCTTGATGAGATATTTCTTCATGTGGATGACCCCCCTCTATTCATTAGCATACAAATATGATATATCCAAGTCAAATGTGTTTTAATTAATGAAATACCATACACTTATTGATGGGTATCATTATTACCCCTTCATTTAACCAACTTATTTTGGTGTTAGTTCTTACCAAGCTAGTGTCCAAGGCTATTTTTAGTAAGGCACTTATTGGTTTCAAGTTAACAGTACTATTTTGGGGTTTTTTTGATGTTGTGTTAATCTAAGTCTATTTCTAAATCCTAAACTAATGCTGAAAGGAAACAATCTTGTAGGAAATGTAAATAAACCTAAACTCTACTAAATTAAAGAATATGGAAAAAATCACACACTACTACACAACAAAATCATTCAAAATAAGTTTCAAATCCACACTTTGTAGAATAAAAGTGAATATCAAATCCACACTTTCAAAATTAAAGTTGAAAGAATTTAAAAGAAGAATTAAAAGCTTATTCTAAACTAAAAATAACACATCAAATATCCAATCTACCCTATAGGTTATAAATCTCAATTATGAAAATGCACAAATATATCAATCATAATTAAGATAAATAAGAAATAAGTTTATAAATACTTAAATAAATCTCCTATCTCCTTGGGGAGTGGGCCCTTACCCTTAGATTCAGGTTTGAATCAATTCAGCTTTAAGATGCTACTTCAACACATGAATTTAAAGAATAAAATATTAAAATTCTTCTTGTATTCAAAAGCAACCAAAATTAAAATATCTCTATGTATCTACATATATCATATCCAACATGGATCTATCCTTTTATTTTATGCAAAAAAAAAAAAAATCTATCCCTACAAACTAGGTAACAACTTGACTGATTTGAAACAAGAAGATATTCTAGATAGATTGGGACATATAACTAAAATAAAATAACGTTGAAATGAGATTTATAAGGAATAAAAAGATATACATGATATAAAAACTTCCATGCTTAACTATATCTAGTGAATTATAATCATATCTTATTTCTTTAGAGTTACAACCTAGACAAACAACTTCCAAAAATGGAAGACCAAATAGAAATAGGAAACTATTTATATACATGAAAATAAATATAAATATCAAAAAGAGTATTATAGATTATCATAAATAAGGTGTAAAGGTTGTTTGAACACTTTGGACCATGATATGATCAATTCTAGAGTGAACTGTGTTAATCTATAACAAAACTATGTTAATCCATAGGTACATATTGAAATTTGTAGTTGACTGGTGAAATCTATAGTTGACTGGTGAAATATGTAACTGAATAGTAAACTCTATAATAGGCTAGAATAATCTATATTTGACTCAAAAAAACATTATATATGCTTTAAATGATTAGTTTTATGTCTTAGAACATCCTTATCTTCATGAAATATTGTCAAAACCTTTATTAGACACTAATATTACTTGTACATATCAAAATGTGAAGACTAAAAATGAAAATGGTTAGAACATAATGCAAAGAAGATTAACTTAGAATTACATGAATTTATATAGATAAAATCATCTACTTCATACCTTATGCTAGTTTTAAATCCCAAGATTGCATACAATGTTCAACCATTTGACATATTTAAGGTCATAAACTATAATAATAATGAGTCATTTTATGGACTCATCATCTCCCCCACACCTTACATTTTGTAATTCCCTTTTACAAACTAGTATTCTTATTCTTAATAAATATGAAATATCTATTCTAACTTAAGTCAGAGATGCAATACAGATCCTAAAATATCCTTTGATGGTGAGGAGTAAATCCCATATGTCTTTGCACAAAGTGGAGCCACATAACAACTGCTCATTAGACTAAGGTCCTATATTTTGCCATGGGGACATAGGGGAGAGTAGTAAGGGATGTATAAATCTCATCCCTATCCATGGATTCTATCCATCCCCTTGAAGAAAATCTAAAATTATCTAAATAATGACTTTATCCCTCTTAAGAGACCATTGTATAGTAGTGGGAGAGAAAACTTCTCTTCACCTCAATGTGATGGTAACATATGCTAGCATTGTCTACAAGAAATCACTACGTAATCAAAGTTATGATGAAAAAATAATTCAAAGTTGATGATGCCATATTTCAAGGTATAAAATAATGATCATAAACCATGGGTTGTTGATAAAAACTCTAAAACTTCTCTAATATATATTATGCATCATTGAATTGAGGTATAATACATAAACCAACATCCCTTGAAATGTTTATGTGATCATCATATTGGTCCTACCAAGCAATTTGATTCCTATGTGTAGAAAGAAGATATCTCAATTGAAGTTATCCCACAAACAGGTTCACCAAGAAAATATTTGTACTGCCCAAAATAATATCACGTAAGTAGAATTCACATAGAAAATCTTGCCTATCAAGAGTATTATTTTGAAACACTGTCATGAATTCAATACTTATATTTATTTCATAGGGTAGACCATAAGAGATCAGCAATATTTGACTTATAAAAAACTGTTCATGCAAAAATCAACTTTATGCATAAGAAAGAACCCTTCAAGATAACAATTTTTAACTAAGTTGACATGTAAATTGAAGAGTTTTTTTAACTTGGTCTTATTTTTGTTGAGCTTGTGTCATATCCTCTTGAAAGTGTTGTTTATCCTTCCTAAGAAGGTGGTTTTATATATTCAACTCCTCAAGTTCTGAGTAAATTTTCTCCCATTGATTTTTCACATCAAAAATAAATAAAATAATTTGATGGCCTTGTTCTACCATGACCTTAGGAAGGACATTAGAGGATATAGAACCTATTTGAGTCCTTAGTCTAGCATTCTCTTGTTCAAATTTGATAATATTTCTTCTTAAAGAAATATAATCTTCCTCAAGTAATTTGGTATGGCTCCATAAATCAATGATTTCATTATCTAAATCATCCAATTTTTTTAGAGACTAGATTTCCATGTTTTTTGTTTGTTTCAGCAAAAGAGCAAGCATAAAATATTTATTCTAAGATATAGAAATTAGTTTAGAAATATCTTCTACATTTTGTTTAACAGTGGCTTCTAGCTGAGAGAATGCTAGAGCATGTTATAGTTCCACATCATCTGTACCCTTAGAAGGTTGACGTTCTTCTTCATTCATTGGGCCTTTCCTTTATGAAATGTTTTTGGTGTAGAGGGAGTAAGAACCTCATCAGGGATGGTTTCAATAAAATAATCTTGTGAAAGAGGGGTTTCCTCTTCCTCTCTATTTTGGGCCTTACTAGCAGTGGTAGTAGTGTCTTGTTTTAAGTTGTTTAAGGTTTCTATAGCTTTAGTCTCATCACTGTCAATAGCTAATATTAATTTCATTCTTTTGTTTTGAGGAGGAAGCTTTTATGTATGTGAGTTTTCTTGAGGTTTAAGCTATGAGTTAGGGTCTGTAGATGATTCATCTTCAAAAATTTGGATAAGTTCTTGAATAAGGGCTACTTGAGGTATTTGTTGATAACTTTTAGTGGAAAATATAATCCTCAATTTTATACTTATTGGCTTAGGTGGTGAGATCATGTTAGGAGGACATGGGGATTGTAATCCAGTAGTTCTAACTTAGGATTGTGTACTATGAGTGGATTTAGGGATAATTTCTTTGGAAGAAATTCTAGGTGGGGTTATAGAACTTGAAGCGTGGATGTCTAAAGGGATTTGCCTAGTAAGTCTAAGGTTTTTTCTTTTATTTCCTTCATGGAAGGAAGTCTAGGCTTCCATGCCATCTTCCTGCTATAGAAAGTTGTGCTGGATGATTATTTGAATTAACTCATTATGGAAAATGGAAAAGGAACTTTTGGAATATCTCATGGCTATGACATGAATAGATCCTAGGAAGAATGAAGGTAAATTAATTCAATGTTGATATTATTGTGCACCATATCTTAAGTGGATTAGAATTTTCAATATTTTACAAATTAGGATACTACATTACCATTCACAAGTTAAATATTTTATAAGCCAAAAGGAAACTAACCTCTATGATTCAGGTAAAGATTCTCTACTATCTCCCTTAATTCTACCTTTGATGTCTTGGACACAAACTGGTACTGGTTCCCCCTCACTACTAAAAATATAAATGAGATCACTAAATGAAGATCTCCTTATAATTCATGCACCCTCATCTAGAACTCCTAATAGCTCACTGAGGACTTGAGTAGAAAATGGTATCTAAACACCTCAAACCATGGAGAATTTAGATTTCAAATGAATAATGAAATCAATCACAATTGCCTCATCATAACCTTGAAATTTGAGAAAGAATCCAATCCACCCAACTGCTTCCAGTATCTGTTTTACTAGTTCATCCTTTAATAGATCACTCACATTTTTTGGTTCATAATTCTTCTTAAGCCTCATCTTGAATTCAAAGTTTGCATAGGACACAATAAATCCTTCACTCTTTTCAAAAAATAAAAACACTTTGATACAAAATTAATAGACAACAATAATATCTCTTTGGTGTTTTAGCTGCAAATAAAAACTAAAGCATTCCAACTAATTATAACAATGTTAATTCTAAATAATGATGGCATATTTTTTTTCCCTTTTTATGCTTTTTAAAATTATTCCATCACAAAGTCTTTAAACTCTTTGCTTTTTGTTTTTCATGAATGAAATATGATTACAAGTACATGTCGTAATAGAGCACTTTGTGTCTTGAAAGGACATTATCCAAAACACATGATTGAGTGTTCAAAATATAACATTTTGAAATGATCTTTTGTTGACATGATGGAATATTATCCTTATACCTCCCTATGGAGGTTTTTATGCCAAGGTTTTGAGCAAATGCATGCAACTTAGACATCTAAAACTATAATTTAATAGAAAAATAAATAACCTACCTTACAAATCATGATATTGTCCTTATTTAACTTTTTGGCCTATTCTTACATGGAGAATTACATGAATTAATTATGATGAATAATATAAAAAATAATAACATCAAATTTATTTATTTAAAACAAAGAGAATAAATCATGATTCTTGAATTTTTGAATTCACTTTTCTAATTTTTTATTTTTTTGTTTTTTACCCTTGACCAACCATTTACTAGTTTTTTGGTCAAGGCTCATTATTTAGTACATGAACAACCAACAAGTTAGTTTTATGAACATGATTGTCAATAATGTCTTGAAGGATTATTATTATTATTATTATTATTATTATTATTATTATTATTATTATTATTATTATTATTATTATCATTATTATTATTATTATTATTATTATTATTATTATTATTATTATTAGAGAAGAGGTGGATCCTCTTCCTTTATTCAAGCCATTTTGTCCTCAAAAATCAATTGTCATGGAATATTTGAGTTCTTCCATGGTGTCAAACTCATTTTATATTAGTTGAATAAATTATTATTTTCTATAAAGCTTTTGACATAGCTTCAGCTGATGTTCATTAACAATAAATGTTTTTTGATTTCCATCTATATGCAATAATTGTACTGAACCATTATCAAAAATATTTACTATCTGAAATGGTCCTAACCATCTAGTTTTTAGCTTACCTTTAAAATTTTAATATTTGAAATCATATAAGAGTACCTAATCTCCTAATTTGAATTATCTTTCTTTGATATACAAGTTAAGACATTAGTTTCTCTAATACTAATTCATCTCTATCTATTGCACAGCTTTTGTTTTCATTTCATCCAACTCATTCAATTGTAACATTATTTATTTTTGTTGTTCATCTAAATAAATTCCTACTTTTAGTATAGTCTTAAAAGTTTGCATTTCAAATTTTATTGAAAGGAGAGGTTTCTTATCAAATACCAAGGCATATGGTGAAAAACTAGTAGTTATTTTCTACATGGTGTTATATGCCCAAACAACTTCTGGAAGTTTGGCTTCCTAATTCTTTTTGATGCTACTAACTATCTTGGTAAGGATATTCTCTAATTATATATTAGTAAATTCTACCTATCCATTTGCTTGAGGAAGGTATGGAAAATATTTTATATGGTTAACTTGGTAGATCTCCATGAATGCTTGGATCATATTAGACATGAACTATGGTCCTTGATCATATACTATATCCCTTGGTGATCCAAAATGCTGCATGATTTTAGATTAGAGGAATTATGCTACTACCTCTTCTCTTGTAGAGGAAAGATCTTGTACTTCAGCCCATTTGGTCACATAATCTGTACATATCAAAAAGTATTCTTTACTTTGTAAAAGTGGATCTATGGGCCTAACAAAGTCCATATCCCACTTTTAAAAGGTTCTAGAACTACTTGTCAATGATGAGAAATCTCAGAGGATAATGTGGGTTTTCCCATTCTCTAACATGGATCACATTTTCAAATATATGTATTTACCTACTTGTAAAGAGTTGGCAAAAAATATCTAAATCCAAGGATTTTATGTATCATTATTTTAACTAAATAATGTCCTCCTCTAGATTCATCATGACAGGCATGAATGATGTCATACATTTCATTCTCCTGTACACACTTATGGAAAACATGATTAGGTCCAAGTTTAAATAGTATACCATTAATCCATTTATAAGAAGAACTAATTTTAATTAAATGTTTCTTTTCCTTTTTGGTAAACTAAAAAGGAAATTTCCTTGAATCTAGAAAGTTTGATATATCAACAAACCAAGGTTATTGTGTTGAAATAAAAAATAATTGTTCATTCAGAAAATTGTCTGCTATAGGTTCCTCATCTACATTGTTTAATCTAGAAAGAAAATCAGAAACCATATTGAATTTTCCTAGTTTATCAACAATTGTTATGTCAAATTCCTATAACAATAACAACCACTTGATAAGTCTTCCTCCTACTATTGGCTTATTCATTAGATAATTGATAGCTACATGATTAGTATAAACAATTATTTTGTAACTATAAATATAGTGTCTAAATTTATTTATGGCATAAATCATAGCAAGAAATTCCTTCTCAATGGTTATGTAATTTCTTTTAGTTGAAGTTAGGTTCTTGCTTATGTAGTATATGAGATACATCTATCCATTTTCATCTTTTTATCCTAAAAATACTCCCATATCATGATTAGATTTGTCAATATAAATATGGAAGGGTTGTGTTTAGTTAGGTCCTCTCAAGATTGGTGTAGTACTGAGCTTTTCCTTAATGGTTTCAAAGGCTTGTTGGCAAACTAAACTCTAGAAAAACTCACTCTATTTTGTGAGCAAAGTAAACATTGGGGCATTAATCTTGATGAAATATTCTATGAATATTATGTAGTATCTTGCATGGCCTAAGAAACTCTTAATATAATTCTAATTTTGAGGAATAGGTAAGTTTGAAATGAATTCAATTTTCTTCAGATCTACCTAGATCCCTTTTATAGAAATATGATAACCTAAAACTATAGCTTCTTCTACCATAATAAAATAATTTTCATGACTTAGAGAATAATGGTGATCCTCACATCATTTTGTTAATTTTTTAATATTTATCAAACTTGCATAAAAGGATTCTCTATGAATAATAAAATCATCCATATAAACCTCTACACAGTCATTGGTCAAGTCTGAAAATATGGCTAGGACTACTCATTGAAAAGTGGTAGGTGAATTGCATAAACTAAAGGGAAATAATCTATAGGAAAATGTCCCACATGGAAAAGTTAAGGTCAATTTATCTTGATCTTTAGGTGTCACTTGTATCTAGTTGTATCCACTAAATCCATCTAGGAAAGAAAAATATCTTTTCCCAACCAAGTTGTCAAGTACTTAATCGATGAAGGGTAAAGGGCAGTAATCTCTCATTATTGCTTTGTTTAAATACCTGTAATCTACACATACTCTCTATTTAACATTTTTATTAGGAATAATTACCAAAGAAGAGACCCATTGGCTATTAGAAATAGGATAAATGAATCCCACTTCTAGAATCTTATCAATTTTAGTTTTCACAATGTCTCTCAAAGAAGGATTAATTCTTCTTTGAGGTTACCTTACTGGTTTAATGTTTTCTATGTAAATTTGGTGTGTACATACACTTGGATGGATTAAATTCATGCTTTTATATTACCAAATAAAATTCTGAGTATGATCTTTGAGTACATAAAAAACTTTCATTTCTTGATCATCTATCAACCAACTATTTATGTTGAGTGTCTTCCTTGGTGCTAACATGATCTGTTTAGTGCTTGTATGGGAAGAGTCCATTTATTTTAACTCACTCATTAATGATTTGAGATTATAAGGATTTAATAACAATATATGAAATGTGACAATGTCTTTTACAAACTTATCTCCTATGGGAATAACTCTAGCTAAAGGACAATGGAAGGCTATTAAGAATGAATTTTAGCATTCATATGCCCACTACATCACACTATTTTGAATGTCTTTATGGTCATGTAACATGTTAGAAGATGTGGACAAGGATGAATGATTAGAAGGATAAGAAGTGCTACCATGAAAGGGTCTTTTTTTCAAATCCATAGCTAGGTTGTTCTAATCTGTAGCTAGACTGTCAAGATCCATAGTTGGACTATCAAAATTTGTATCAGTTTTAATACTTATTAATAACTCATATTCTACTTCCTCTATGTGATCAATGATTCTAACCATAACTAGAGAGGAGATTATATCACATTTTTCATCAAGTTGGTTAACCCACAAATACTTAATAGTATTTATTGATGGTTGAATAGGTGGCTATAAAGAAATTTATTTTGATTTAAGACCATTTGAGATGGTCATATCTCCTAATATATAATAAATCAATTCTATTATAGTTGATAACCAAGGTCTTCCTAGAATCAATGGGTATCCAATTTGTTTTTTATTAGGTTGAAGGATAATCAAGTCAACATGATATTCCCATCACTCTATAGTTAATGTTATATCTTCAATGACACCTTCTAGTTTGGTAGTGGAATGATCTACCATCTATAGGATTGTGGTACTTGGTTGTATGTCCTTCAAAGAGAGATTTTGCATGGTATATATATTTATTACATTAATAGTAGATCCTAAGTCTACCAATACATTTGGTATCTCCTATTGTCCAATATTTATAAAAATGACATGGCTTCTTGGGTCTCTATATTTAGGCAAAATCAACTTACCTGCTAATAAATCAATAAGTTTACCATCTACCTATATGGTCTTAGGATTTTTTTTTACTAGGTGTATTAATACACAAACTTTTTATTGCCCTATCTACTTATGGAATGTCTATGATGGCTTGTAATAATGGAATCTCTATGTTTAATTTTTTGAGTTATTGGATCAATTTATATTCCTTGTTGTTTTCCACTTCCTGTAATCTTTTTGGAAAAGGAATAGATGGAGGAGTTATGATGACTTCCTCTATTTTTATAGTATCCTCTATGGATTCTTATTCTTTCTCTAGTTGAGTCTGTGGACTTATTTTTTCTTTTGGTACTCCTATAATAATGATTTGAGGTTCTTGAACATTCTTCCTAATTTGAGATGAATGTTTGCACATTCAATATCTCGTACCCCCATCATTTCACCTTGTTAATCTACTTAAACTTGTCTATTTTTTTGATTTTCTACTAGTTGAATAGGTAACTAAGGTTGGTTTACTTGTTTTGTAGGGGCTAATTAATTTCTTTGAGGAGTCATTAACTCTTGTTATTATTATTATTATTGAGGATACCTTATTTATTATTGTTGGTTATAGTTTGGACTAGAATTCCAATGTTGATTTGGCCATAGATGCTGATGACCTTGGGGTATCCATGTTTGTTGAAAAGGATGGAGCATAATCCACTATTGTGGCATCCATTCTTGGGTTTCCAATGGTGGTACTTCCCACATTTGTGGAGGTACATGTCACTATGGAAAAATAATCCTTGAGCTAAACTATTGATTTTATTGAAGGGTATTTCCTTGTCTCTAAACATAGCTAATTTATTCTATGGTTTATGCATTCTATTTGAACTGGTTCTTTATATTAGGAAGGTGACTAAAATTTTTTGTGTCATGATCCTTAGCATCACATATTCCATAGATTTTAGTCTTATCTAGAGGATAGTCCCTAAGTGCATGTTTCAATCTACACTTTGGATAATAAATCTCTAATGGTTTAGTATTATATTTAGCCTTAGCTTTCAATCCATCTAATTTTGAATTTAGTTGAACTAGTATATCTATTTTAAAGTTTGCTAGTTCTTCCATGAGTTGGCTTACATCACTAGGTTTCTAAAGTTTCCCTCTTCTACTACTAGGTTTTATTCTAGAGTAATTAGTACATAACCATGTGATTTCTCATAAATCCAATTTAGTAACATATCCCTTCCCCATAATATTCAAATAATCCATAGAGGAGTCATCCAATCCTTTAAGGAAAATAGTTTGGATCACTTTTTTAGGTAGCTCATAACCACATCTATTGAAGGCAAAACCAAACCTATCTAAGTAATCCTCAAGGTTATCATCTTCATTTTATTTGATTTTGAAAAATCTTCTTTCCTATCCTTGACTTTATAATAATTTTGATATTTATCCAAGAATACTATTTCCATTTCTCTCCAAGTGTGAATTGAGTTCCCTACTAGTTCCATGAACCACCTCATTTCTCCTTCCTTCATAGTAGAAGGAAAGTGCTTTAGATTTTGGCTATCTAAAGCGTAATCATATGTCTGGTAGAGGACCTTAAACTCAAAAATAAATTGGTTAGGGTCCTTAGTGGATAGACCTCTAAAGGAAGGTATATTGGATGGAGAAATATTTTTCATTATTGTTTATTCATCATCTTCAAATATAATAGGATAAGATAAATTCATCTCAGGAGCCTTCCTACAAGGATTTTCTACATGGCCTACATTTTGTCCCATGTTATATAGAGTTATATTGAGAGGAGGGGATTCTCATTGTTTAGTGTCTAAAATTTTATCTTTTGCAAGACTCGTTTATTTATTTTTGTAAACTATCTATCCTTTTTGAAGTAACTTTGATTCTTTCTTATAAAGGATTAGAATATTTTGGAATAAACCTACCCTATGAATCCTATTGCCTACTCATATACTTTATTTTGATAAGAGAATGATTTTATTATATTTTTTTAATATATAGACTATTAGCCTAAGTTTTACCTTACCAAAACTTGAAAGGATCCCCAAAAAAGACACCAAAAATTATGGGTGTCAGTATTACCCCTTCATTTAACCAGCTTATGTTGGTGTCTATTCTCACTAGAATAGTGTCCAAGGCTATTTGCAGTAAGGTACTTATTGGTTTTAGGTTAACATTACTATTTTGGTGGGCTTTTGATGTTGTTCTAATCTAAGTCTATTTATAAATCATAAACTAATGATGAAAGGAAAAAATATTGTAGGAAATGTAAACAAACCCAAATTGTACTAAATTGAAGAATCTAAAAAACAATCACACATTGTTTCAAAATAAACTCATTCAAGCTAGGTTTTAAATTCACACTTTGTAGAATAATAAAAATCTCAAATCCATACTTGCAGAATTAAAGTTATAGGAATTTAAAAGAATAATTAAAAGCTTATGCTAAATTGAAAATAACACATCAATTATCCAATCTACCCATTAGGTTATAAATATGAATTATGTCAACACACAAATATATCAATCTTAATTAAAATAAATAATAAATAACTTTATAAATACCAAAATAAATCTCCTATATCCTTAGGGAGTGGGACCTTACACACCCTCAGATTTAGGTTTGAATCAACTCAGCTTTAAGATGTTAATTCAACACATGAATTGAAAGAATAAACTACTAAAATTCTTCTTGTATTTAAAAGAAACCAAAATTAAAATATCTCCGTGTATTTGTGTATATCAAAATCCAACATGGATCTATCATTTTATTCTATGCAAAATAAATTTTCTATCCTTACAATCCATATAACAACTTGACTGATTTGAAACAAGAAGATATTATATATAGATTGGGAGATATATCTAAAATAAAATAATGTTGCAATGAGATTTACAAGGAATCAAAATATCCATATGAGATAAAAATTTCCACACTTAACTATATCTAGTGACAAAATATGTACATATATGATATTCATATCTTATGTCTTTAGAGTTGCAACCTAGAACAACTTCCAAAAATTGAAGACTAAATAAAAATAGCAAACTATTTATATACATGAACAAAAATAGAATTATCAAAATGAGACTTCTAGATTATCATGAATAAGGTGGAAAGTATATTTGAACAATTTGTAACATGCTAAAATAAATTCTAGAGAAAATTGTGTTAATATGTAGCAAAACTATGGCAATCCATAACTACCTGTTGAAATCCATAGTTGACTGGTGAGCTCCATAGTAGGTTGGTATAAACTATAGTTGATTGACAAAATATATATCTATGCTTCATATGATTAGTTATATGTCTTGGAACATCCTTATCTTCATAAAAAATTGCCAAAACCCTTATTAGACATTACTATTGTTTGTACATATCAAATTTTAAAGACTAAAACATGCAAATGGTCAGAACATAATGCAAATAATATTGACTTAGACTTACATGAATTTATATAGATAAAAGCAAATACTTCTTACCTTATTCTAGTTATAAATCCTAAGATTACATACAATGCTCAACATTTGACATATTTAAGGTCATAAACTATAGAAATAATGAGTCATTTTAAGGACTCATCACTTGTGTTGCTTCCTTTGATTTTATTAGAACACTTGGATATTCTGAATGTAATATTAAACAAATGAAAAGTATAGGTCAGGGATATTATAGAAGACAAATATCTCCTTTAGGTTGTGTATGGATTCTTGTCATCATTCCTCCCATCATTATTCATGTGAAATTCATGTTATTTAATTTTCCACTTTCCTATAATATATTACTCAATCAACCTTGGACACATTGCATGAGAACAATTACATTGTTAGCTTGCCAATGTGTTAAATTTCCTTATAATGATAATATATAAAAACTTCAAGGAGTTAAAAACCCTTATAATTTCACTCAATTCTAAGAATGAGGTGTTTTAAAAAAACATTACCTTGAACCTTTACCTAGTATTCCATTTCATGAATCATAATGTTTTAATTATCCTACCAACTCTACTTGAGGTTATAATGGTCATCCTAAACTAATAAAAAACATTCCACCTAACATTTTAGACTCAAATGATGATGATCAAGATGATATAAGTCTAAAGATCAAAACTTCTAATCTTTATCCTAACATCATTACTCAATTAACTCTTTCTCTTTGACCTTGATCCTATCAAAAACCTTGGAATGAGATACTAGTTTCCCTAACCAAAACTAAACATTCTATTCACCATTATTATTTTATTGATAAAATCATTGATGTATGTACTATTAACTTATATACACCTAATTACAGTGGTAGATTTTATTTATATCACCCATTTTTAGTTGGATTTATTCAAGTGAAAAATGTGGAGGTTCTTAGATATCATTCTTCTTCATGGTAATCTCTTAGTTCTACTTTTGTCATTCCTTATTTTTCTATAGTACCTAAAATTATTTTTTCCTTTAATGTTCATAGGTCAAATATGGATCACACACTCACTATACCTCCAATCAGTGTTGAAATTATTGGGAGTATGCTTATGGATATGCCATGATGGGAGATTACTATTTTGATAGATTTCATGATCCTTCCAGTTTACTTCCTCCTCAGATGTTAGCCACTCTACTTCAATCTACTATGAAGTTAACCATGCATACATCTGAGCCTAGTTTCGATCCACTCTAGCTTCTTCCCTTCTTGGTTATGGAATTATACCATTACCTAAGGTTAATATTATACTATCACAATGGGCATATGAGCCTTATTTTGATATCCATAGAGTTAATGATAATTAGACCAAGGATTATCATACCCATAAAAAACAACAAGAATATTCCTCTACTACTTCATCTAGTAGACCTTCACCTTCTACTAATATACACATTTGTTTCTTTCATGTTACATTTAACCATTATTTTACTCATTTATAATAACTTAGGTAATACATTGATATAATGCATCTATCCATATCATATCCTAAAGACAAAACTATACCACCTCATAAGTTACTTCTGGAGTATATCCCTAAATATGGGGAAGTATATTATCTTTGAAATTAGTACACTACACACCATAATGATAGATTTAAATTACTTTAGTAACATCTTTTGGATTTTATATGGCCCACACCTTCACCGACTTAGTCTCCTTCTCTAGAACATTTGTGGGCATAAGATTCTCCTTCCCCACAACCTACCTATTCTCACAGATCTCAAAACACTAGTCTCATTCCTTGCATTGAGTATCCCACACATTGGGTGCCTCATGAGCATCATCATTCTTCTACCACACATAATTTTTTTGTAGAGATGATATGGAAGGAAGTCTTTTCATGAATTTCTATGAAGATTGATGAGACTCTAATTAATACCATAATTTAGCTACATAAGGATGTATCAGATGTTATGGATGATATTTCTAATGATATATATCAGTATTTATGAACACATCATGGTGTTATATCACATTAATAGATGATTTGAATTTGATTTATGATTATTTATACATTAGATATGTTGGTTTTTATTTCCATTTGGTTTCATTTATCTACATTTTTTA
>JARHVA010000896.1:1205000-1420000 GCA_037957365.1 Torreya grandis
AAAATGTTGGTTAGTCACTCCCATGATCTACGAAACATGATGACTAAGTCAACACTCAAGGGGATCCTACACATCTACACAATACCTCCAAATCCTAAGAAGATTATTAATTCATGATCATTAACTGATAGTCTCTCTTGTAGATTTGATAGCCATGTTTCATCCACCAAACATAAGAATCTCCATCACCTCTACAAAATGACAAATAACATAAAATGTGTTAGACATCAATACAAAAATAATAAAAATACATTATAAAATAATTCAATTTCATAATTAACTACTTCATCAACCTATTTTTTTCATTTTCACCCCTTACATATGTAATGAACCACTTAAAACTAAGTCATCCTTATTTAGTAAATAGTTGGCCACTTAAAAATAGGTCATACTTGTTTCCTACGTAATAAACCACTTAATATAAAGACAACCCTATTTCATAACTAAGTCATCCAACTCCTATGAATTCAGCCCTATCAACTCACTAAGGTGGCCACTTCCTATAAAGTTGACCCTATATCCTCACTAAGTTAGCCACTTCCTATGAATTCGGCCCTATCTACTAATTAATTTGACCACTTCCTACAAAGTTGGTCCTATCAACCAACTAATTGGATCACTTCTTATGAATTTTGTCCTATCTCCTTACTAGTTTGGACCTAACCTATGTAGTTGGCCACATACCAAAGAACTAGATCAACTACTTAATACATAGTCGGACCTAATACTATACTTCCCAAATTTTAACTAAGTTGACATGGCCAACCCCATTCAAATTATATGGTGTTTTTTCACTTAATTATCATTAATGCCTTAGGAATTTATTTCACCTACCACTTCCTACCCATTGACCTACACAATTTTTACTCTACCTAAAAATTTCTTAGGGCCAATTTCACTACACCATTTTCCCTTAATATACAATTTTTCATAGCTAGCCTAATTTTCATTAAAAATTACCAAAAAATTGAATTTAATGCATTAATTAACTAAGATAGACCCGTTGATACTACTAATAATCCTTTAGCTTTCACATATTATCGCATCACCATCGTCACTCTCTATGTTTATCTAAGTCTCTCAGAGCTCTATTTTCTCAATATAGCAAAATTATAAATGAATATTTTTTCACCCTATTTATATTTACAATTTTAAACTATTTAAATATCAATAATTTACCATTAGATTCTAAATTTTGCTTATAAGTATGTTTATACCAACTCTTTTTTCAAACTTAAAGATGTTCTAGAATCTTGACATAGTAGAGAGTTTTTTACATACCACATGTATTTTATCAAAAAAATGAATTTTATCCTATTTTATAGGCTCACTTGATGTTCCCTACATTGGACACCTTTTCATTTATCTCACATCATTTTTACTCTATGACACTAAGGTAACTAAAGGTATGAATTTTCAAATTCTTTCCTTTCAATTATCTTATTGCTTTATATTAAAATTTATGTAGCTCAACATTGTTTGTTACTATGCCTTTTCCCAAAGCACCATCCCATGTTAAAAATATGTGACATGTGATGTGAATTGAGTGGGGAATATGTATAGACATAATATTTTTAAACTTAGTCAATTATTGATACTTTCTCTCTTGAAAAACCCCATTGAGTTTCAATCTATTTGAGTGCATGACTTATAAGATAGACTAGGAAAGGGGTGGGTTGACCTTTGTTATTTCATAAGATTGTAATTCCCTATACCACCACATAAAACCAATAAAAACCCTTATTATATATTTCCCTAAGATTTGACACCTCCCTCACATGCTTCTCTAAGAAATTCACCACCTCAAATAGCTCCCACCTAAGCAAAACCCATTTTTACTAGTTTCTAAATGTAGTTGAATGTGTCAACCGAGTTATAGAAATAATGTATGTTATGTGACTGAGTCAGCCTAGGCTAACTAAGTTTGGGACCTAACAGCTCTATTTTCCACCTAACAAGCTTAATTGGACTGATTGTGTCGGTTAAAATTATGAAAGGGTTTAGGGTTAAATTAGGCTAAATATACCCCTCTATCACCTCAATTCCAATAGAGATAATCATTCATTTATGTTTCTTTATTTGGATTTTTATTGTTCTACTTGAGGATTCATTACTTAGGGTTTCATGCTTCTTGGAGGAGAACTTTTGTATTGTGAAAGTTTGAGATTCACTAAGAAATCCTTGGATAGACTATAGTACATTATCCATCCTCAATTTATTCAAAAATAAACAAAAACCTCTTTTAAAGCACCATTTGCCAAGGGAGAGGTTGAGTTTTAAAAGGTTTGTCTTTAAGGTAAGTATTCCTAACTCTTACTCTTCTATTTTAGTATATAGATTTACATCAATAATGGCTAATGAATGCATTGTTTTTTCTTGATTAAGATTAACTCTACATTGAATTGAGTATATTTTTACTTTGCATGTTTATTGTTTATGTTTATCCCCCATTTTATGCCATAAGGTTTTGTGAACACTAGATTAGATTTACTTTATTATTGCATTATTTGACCTAACTAAGGATATTGTGTGGTTTTGCTTGACTAGAGGATTTAGAACCCTATCTAACCATATTATATGACAAAATATCCCTTAATTAGGTTTATAAGATCTATATTGGTCATGAAACTAATTATATAAGTATCTCTAGTGGTATAGTTAGTTGATTGATCTTCTTTGAGTTAGGATTGATTTGTAGATCAGACTCATTTTTGATTTCATACAACATCTCCTCCTCCACCCCCACCACCACCATAGTTAGTCATAAACCCATATAATATCAATATATAAATCCAATATTTAAACATATAATATCTCTCTATAAACCCAATTTTTATGAAATTAGTTCAGTCTAGTAGACAACCAAATATTTAGTGTTGATCACATTAAAGAGTTAGTCAGGGCTTATAGAGACCATCATTTCCTATAAAATGTACCTAGACAAAACCATAAACAATTCAATGTGTTCCATAATGAAAATAAGAAAATATATGTTCTACTCCAGTGGAAAGGACCCCATAGAGTTCTTAGCTTTCTATAGTTACGGGTCATACATATAATTCTATAAGTAGTGATCATGATAATTACAGTATAACACATGATTTATTATTTGATTTTGATATAGATATATATGATACCTTTAGCTCATGATAAGTTACCATTACACTATTTGATATAGGCATTTACCATGATCCTTACTTTGATGTGATTTTTAGTTAGCTTTTTTAAAATCTCATATATTCCAAGAATTAAAAAAATCAAGAAAACATAAAAACATTCAAAAAATTAAAAAATCATGATCTAAGCATGGCATGATTATTAGATTAAAATATTTACATGTGTTATTTATCACATATTTGATATATGACATATTATTTTCAAAATCATGATCTAAGTATGGCATGATCATTAGATTAAATTATTTACATAATTATTTATCACATATTTGATATATGACATATTATTCACACACACGAATTTCATGGTATATCAGTGTGATTTTGGACATATAAGTTACACATGGACATATAGATAATGGTATTTCCTCTACCTAGTGGCTATGATGATATTAGGGGCATATTATTCCACATATTTAACTCTTACATGTTATATGTCTACCATTTTGGGTTACCTAGATTGCTTATATGTCTTGCTACTTACTCATAATTTACAAGTGCTACATGGATATACCATAATATGATGTGACATTCATAAATGGATGGTTTAGGCTAGTATTTACTTATTATATTCTCAATTATTGTTGTTACTCTTAAATCATAGGCTAGTTTGTGATTGTCTATTGTGTGCGGCATTTGACCTTCTTTGATGAGACATTTTTATGTCCCTTACGTGTGTTGGCCTTGTTTGATGTGAAATATTTATGTCCCTTCCATGTGGATATTTTACTTGTTTGATGGTCATATTTATGTACCTTGTTTGATACATATTTATATCTATTTCATGTGTCCTTTTTCCTTATTTTCTGTGACATTTTCATGTCCTTTGTATGTATCCCTTGTACTTATATGTGACACTAGCACTTGAGCTTGTTACACTTAATGAGATTGATGAATTTAAGTGGTTAAATTATCCATATAATGAACATTTACTACATAATATTATTTAGTTATACTTCTATTAACTGTTACATAGATACATCTAGACATGATACTTATATGCCCTACATTACATATGTTACTATTTTACCCTAATTTGGATTAATGGGTAGGATTAATATATATATATAAGATAAATTTTTTGAATTATAATTTAGATAAATAGAAATGGAACTCAATCATACATTTGAATGTCAATAATTTATGATTGATTCTTCTAATTTGATAAGGGCATAATGTAAATATGGAATGTGAAAACTAGGGATAAACATGCTTGTGGTTCACTTGGTTGAGTAACTATTTTGTTACTTGAGATGTGTCATTTTAGTAGGATAATATCAATATTCCTATTTCATATTAACCTATAGTTTATAATTGACGTATGTGAAGGTGTGAAATAGTGACTATATGATCACCTAAAACTATATTTTCTTGCTTTGTGTTTGTGATACCAAACCCTGATGACTTGTACAGACAAAGAAATTGACCTCCTTTACCTTGAAACCCTAAATGTGATTATGAAGGATAGAAACCTAAAAAAATGGGGGAAGGTAATGGAATGAGTTTACCTTAATCACCCTATCCTAATGGTTAGCCACTACATACATATTTGATAATCGAATGAGGTAAATCGAACCACACATAGTTATCCAACATAGTGTGATTGTCAACTTTTATTTCTTTGATATGTGTATGAAAATAATGTTTGCTTATAATACTTGAAAATTCTTGATTTGACATGGATTTTTTACATCCAAATTTCTTGCTAAGAAAATTTAATTGATCATCTGTGGATTTTCTACAGATGGTAATTTGATTTGGGTTATTATTAACTAAGATATGAGTTATATGTTATTATGGGATAGTTGAATGTGGCTTTGATTATATGATTGAATTTATATGATTTAACTATATTTTATATTTTTACATAATGGTCATGATTTATTTATCATTTTAGTAGTATTTTATGATGTATATATGCCATGATGTATGGCATAACTAATTGTTTGTCATAAGTTAGATGCAAAAAAGATTCATATTTTAGAGAATTATAGAGGGAGAGCATCATTAGAGAGAGTGACATAGATGAAAATGTTAGGGGATGACAAAGGAATGGCTAGATACCATGCACACACCATGTTAATGGCACTCATTATATGCATAATTTAAATGGTCAATATTAGTACATTTTTATGGTTGAATGCATTTTGATGATTGAATATGTGTTATCTTAGTTTAATCCTTATTTTGAATTAATATTATATGATTGCATTTATGTTGAGCTAATGTGTTCATGATTATTAATGTTTTTGAAAATGCAAATTTGCATGCATAATATAGTTAACTAGTGACTCACAAATATTTATTGAATAGAGGAATAGATATTAAATAATAGTGAATCATTTTACAAGTATGTAGTAACCTTGAGCTCATCTTATAATATATATTTACCTAGCTCATTAGTGTAATAACATGATTAATATTAATGTATCATGAGTATCTACTAAATTTAGTTATTAACTATTTTGTCTACTAATAACTAGCTTGAGTTCATGTAATTAGTATTTAAGCATCTACTTAGAAATTTTAGGAAATAAAAATGAATAAATTAATAATTAAGAAAATTATTTATTTGGGAAAATATATAATCTAAAAAAATCAAACAAAGCAAAAATAAAGACAAAAAAAAGAAAGTATTAAAATAGAATAAGGGAGAACTTTAAAGAAAGCTAGGTGAGATTTAAAGGGAAAATAGATTAATCATGGAAAAGGGGGAAAGTAGGTGTATGGTGTGGAAAGAGAAGGGGGCACAAAAGAGAATAAAATTGGAGTGGAGGATAAAGAGGACAATAGATCATGGAGGAGAAGGAAAGAACTGAGTGGAGGAGGAGTCTCTTCTGAACCAAGTAGTTATAAGTCAAAGATTTTGAGAGGTAGGTAATATTATTTTAGTTTTGTGAAATCTAAAAAATTATACATATATACGTGTGGTCTAGATCAAGATATTTAGTAAATTTGTAAACATAGATTATATTGGAAATAAGTACTATTCTATTTGATGTATTTTATTAGATTAATTAATGAATTAATAGACTGTATTACTATTGAAATTGATGTATATCATATAACTTAATTATTATTAATAATTTAGTGGGGATTAAGCAATACCACAACTCAAGAGATTCATATAAATTAATTAATATTATCACTTCTTATACCCACTAGGCTAGAGTATCTACAGTGTGAAATTGGGCAAAGGTAGTGAGTTCAAGTATGGAATATAATTAGTATTGATGTTGAGGAACAACCAATAGAGTGTGAACACTTAATACATTGTATACATAGTCATGATAGTTATGAATAAACTACTACATTTCTTGGTAGGGATATAGCGTAGAATGAACAACAAGTAATAATATTTTTGGCTAATAAGTGGGATGAACCTCCTACTTAAGTGAATTGAATTATACTTAAATAGTGATCTAGTTATTCATATACAACAAACAAAATAAAAAATAAAATACAAGAATAATGAACTTGTATGATTACGATGATATATAAAAATTAAAAATGGTTGGATTAATTGTGTAATAATATTTGAATTTCATGACTTTATTATAACCATTCTTTGAAGGAGGATTTGACTAGAACATAGCTAAATGAAAATATATGGACAATGAAGACATAGAGAAATATATATGTTGAACTATATATTTACTCATAAAAAATGATATATATATATATATATCAAAATGTTTGTAAATACATTAAGTAATTACAACAATCTATAAATCTAGTAGTCTAAAAACCTAGTGATTTAGAAATCATGATAGAGGCCCTAAAGTGCTTCTATAAATGTGAACTACTATTATGTGATCTAATAAGTGATTTTAGAAAATTATGTATACTATTATGTATGAAATGAACTATTATATAGTGAACCTATGAAAATTTTAAAAGTTTGATATATACATAGAAGTATAGGTACTTGGAAGTATTATTTGATTTGCTAAATAGAATTATAATAGTTTGAATTACCACACCTATTGTATTATTTAAGAAGCTATTCAACATTTTGTGGTCCCCTCCTAATCTATTAGTGTTGTGATATAATAGTTAACTAACAGATACTTCCTAATCAAGGATGAGTTATATTGATGTTATTATAGCCTAACGTGATTATAGTCAATATATGGGGATAGTTAAATGTTAGCAACATATACTATTAATAGATACTAACTAGTGACTAACTAATATAATATAGAATACTATATATATATATATATATATATATAGTATTCTATATTATATTAGTTAGTCACTAGTTAGTATCTATTAATAGTATATGTTGCTAACATTTAACTATCCCCATATATTGACTATAATCACGTTAGGCTATAATAACATCAATATAACTCATCCTTGATTAGGAAGTATCTGTTAGTTAACTATTATATACTAGTTAACTAACAGATACTTCCTAATCAAGGATGAGTTATATTGATGTTATTATAGCCTAACGTGATTATAGTCAATATATGGGGATAGTTAAATGTTAGCAACATATACTATTAATAGATACTAACTAGTGACTAACTAATATATATATATATATATATATATATATATATATATATATACTGTGAGAGTTAATTACTTTTAGTCACTATCTATTCCTCTATAGTAACATATTCTTACATACTGATAAAGAAAGTGGATATTTAGTTAGTATATTATTAGTTAAATATAATTGGGGATACTTAATATAGTTAACAAAATCAAGTTAACAATACATATTTTATACTGATGTTGATATAATAGTTATGTATTACTTATCATGAAGATACATATAGTTAATCAACAATTATGAATTATGAACCATTACTTTAACATATATGGGCCATGATTTTAGTGCTTATCATAGAATATATTGTAGTTGAATCTAATTATGGGACTAAAAAATGTATTCAAATATATGCCTTATGTGATCAACTTTGATTGGGCAAAATATCTTGTGTAAAATCGATTCTTTGGGGAAACATTCAAAAGGGTCTTGGATCAAATAGATTTTCAAGCTAATGTTAGCTTGTTATTTTTAATTAACCCTAATAAAACTTGGAATGAGGTGAAGGTTAGGTTATACTCATAATTTTTATATACCACAAGATTAATTTAAATCAACCAATTCATTTTCAAAACTGGGATATCCTTTATTACTCTTAATCATGTTGATGACTGCCTTGTTCTTCTTGAGACTATCAAGGTTGAATCTACATTATAAATCCTTGTATCAATGATTACTAGTGCATTTTGACTTTTGGGTTGAGTTAAAACTATTTTATTGACTTGAGTTACCTTCACATATTTGATCTATTTAGAGGTGTTTTCTACCATGGAATATGCCCTCTACTTGTCCTTTATCTATTAGGAGTTATCCATCATGAAATGAATCCTCTATTTGTCAAAATGAATTCATGATCTGGGAATAATCAAATAGTAACAAAGGTATGGAAAATGGTAGAATCTGGTGAAAGACACTGATTATTAATTTATGAATAGAAAAATGAAGAATATTATTAGTATGGAAGAATTTAAATAATGTATTAAAACATACGTATAATCTAGTATATATTATACAAAGTGTGTAAATATAAAAAATATGTATACATTAGAATATAGGTACTCTTATACATACATTAGAATGCATGCCTATAATCATCGATTTTGACCAGTGAAATAAATCATATAATCCCTAAGGATAGCGTAATATATTTATATGCATAAAGCCTCTTAAAAGTATAAAAGTCACATAAATGAAAGACTATGTTTATATGAGGTATAACTTGGATTGTGAGTTATTTGTTTCTCTAAAATTGTTGTGATTGCTTGTATGAAATTGAGTAGTGTGTACTTAGAAATGATGGACTATGATGTTATTGATTTTCATATAAATTATTATATTTGTATCTACTTATAGAAAATAGAATATGTATCCTAACATATATTATACTTGATTGCTATAAATTATACTAGTTTGCTTATTGTTTATGTGATAAATAATATTATGGAGATTTATTCATACATTTGGACTAAATGTATGCATTTGATTATTCCTATGTTTAGCATGTTTTGTGATTAATATTAGGAAGTAATCTGAATGAATCTATTAGTTTTATTTATGTTAACCAAATCTTGCATTATTGGTATGGTGTAAGTAGTGAGATAGACTTCACTAGATTACTAGTACCATCAATGCTAGATGAAGGTGATTTGATGAAGTGGTGTGTATAAAATTGACTGATCCTAGAGATCAATAACTATTGAAAACTTTTTCCAAAGTAATGTTAATTAGAAATTGTCATTTCATGTGTATAATTTACATGTTTATGGGATATCATGTTATAATACATTTATTTATGATACACTGCATGTTATTAGAAATCATACAACACATGGGTACTAGCTTGTCTCTCTGGATTCCTACACCATCACTACCTACTCATCCATGAAGGGAGGGTCATTCCATGATGGGGGATTATGTAGGGGATCAATGGTTTGTGGTTGATGTGGAAAAGTTCTTGGATGATGATTTTACTCCACATAATAGTAATTCTTTAGACATGACACTTGAGATTGCCATATATACTAGAGTTTGAGGAACTCACGCTTTGTGGAGATTTATATTTTGTATCTTGTAGATTATATTGTATTCATTATTATTGAGATAATATTCTAATGAGATGTAATTATTACTTATTATACCATTATATTTATGGTTGCATATTTTTACCAATCATGGTTGGACAACTATAATTACTTTCTATATTCAGTTATGACGTGTTTCATATGTTGGTAGTAAATAGTCAAGTATAGATGTGACATGCTTATTTTTAGTTGTCATGCTTAGAATGTTTTATCTAGATCACTAATTATATTCTCATAGGGTAATCTAATGAAATAATACATTTATTAAATTTATAAATAATTATCATGTTTTTCTAAGTCAAACCCAATGGAGTTGTTCCATGTGGTATCAGAGCTATGGCTTGAAATATATGACCTAATGAGTCCACTAGAGTATTCATATCTTTCTAGTTACTAAAAAGGGAAATGGTGAAATAAAGAGTTTTTGAAGAGGGTCTTTTAAATGTCAATGATAGTAACCCTCCATCTGATCCTAATCAATTTGCTACTAAGCAAGCAATAAAGTTGGATTAGAATCTCACAACCATGAGTAATTGGATTTGGAAGTTCAAGGCCATGAAAAGAAGAATATCAGGATGAACCTAAAGATCATCATGTTGAGCAAGAAAACCCTTAGGATGTGAGAACATAGGTAGTATTATAATGGTTAAGTGAAGTGGATTTTGGACTTGTGGTGTCTTAGTGCCAAATCATGCTACACCATGATTGGAGTTGTGAGGTTTAATAAATCCTCATGTATGTCTTGGTGAATATTGTAGGTAATAAACATCTAATATTATTGGAATTATGTTTACCTATTTGGATGAAATGTGTGTGGTACATTGAGTGTGTACCCTTAGGTATACTCGTACCCTTTTAGAGTTCTTAAAGGGTTGGTTATCAAGTATCTCGATGGTGATGGTTTTATATGATGTTTGGGTAGGTGAGTGCATATCATAGTTTATTAGTCATGAGCAAGAGACTCCTACTATATTTTTAATCACTTAGATATAATAGCTCAAGAATGATTACATCCCTACTTGGTAATCAAGTCACCTTCACCACTTGTGTTTTGTAGTGTGAATGTTTAAAAATCATGAGATGCTTCTCACTTAAGAATATGTACATTTTAAATAGAGTTTTATGTCTTATGTAAATTAATATTATGTGATGGAATCCTAAAAGACCATTTATCTATTGGCACCACCTAGTGCAATGGGAATTCTCCTTGTAGTAGAGTGTAATTATCTTTGTTGGGGATTCCTATGTGTTACAAGTTTGATCATGGACTGGTACCCCATATGTTTATGTGGTTTGATAAGAGGTGTCATATCACGTAGCTATCATATAGGTTAGTTATTACTCCCTCAAATTACATTAACATCATTATAATTCTATCGAGTGAATTCATATTTTCATCATGTTGATTTAGTGTTCCTTTAATTGAAAACTTGTTTTTGAAATGTTGTTTGACAATATTCCTTGGAGTTAGAGGGATAGTGTCTTATAATTCTCATTGATATATAATTTTTATGAATGAAATATACTGATACATATATGTGGTCAATATTTTTCCTTCTAGTTGTGAGAACAAATTGTGACACTATACTTATAGGTTTGGTAAGTGTGTAGTGATTATGGCGACTTGAGTTGCAGTGTTTTATTTATACCATGTGAGGGTATTTAAGATTATTTTTGTTGATATGTTAGTTTACTACTTTCCTCTCGTGACTTTTTAGAGTCACACTTTCTAGCGCTACTTTATCTACACTTATGAACTTTGACCATGTAGAGTGGTGAACCTTGATTTTATATTGGTTCTAGATTAAGATTTAAAAGTTGATTATAATCATTATGTTATGATTCACCCTAGATTATATTGGTATTATTCTCATATTTCTTAAAATATATTGTTTTGATGATTCATATATGTAATTTTTGCCTAGAGTGAGCATGAAATTGGGTGTGTGAAACATCTTGTTAGTCTAAGGGGTTGAGGTAAGCTTATAAATTATTGTGTATCTAATTGAGCAAGTGAGGATGCATTATTTTGCTTGTTCCCTATATAAGGTTATAAGGATGGTGTGATCCTTGGACTTTGTTTTTTATGTTAAATTTTAACATTATTTCCTCTTAACTATAAGTATATCAGAGATAAGTGATACTAGTTATGTTTCATTAATGGAAACTTAATGCAAATATGGAATTGTTGTATGATTTTTCTTATGATGGATTTGTGATTCATTGAGCCATATGCACATTTTAGAGATCATTAGGTCATAGATACCTAAGGGATGAGTGTTGAATTAGGAATGTGAGAATTAAGAGATAAGAGTGGATCCTAGTTAGTCTCACATTGACTTGATAGTTACTAAGTTTAGAACCAACCATGGGATCTTATTGAATCTAGGATTTGACAAGTGAGACTTGCCAAATTTGATCACATAGTCATACATATGTGTATTGAGGAATGCTTATTCCTTGATTTCATATACATTAGAAATGTATTATTTCCATTTCCTATTCATCATTATACTTGTTAAGAGCTATATGGAGTAACAATAGTAATTATATGTTATACTTATACAGAGATACATAGGGTAGCAATGGTATTTAATTATACACATCATTATTATTAGGTTATTTAAACACTTTTCTCAAGAATGATAAAAATACTCTTGAGGGTAGAGAGGTATGTAGAGGGGCTAAGAGGCCTTGTGGAACTCCCCTTGGCCATTTGTTTTATATTTTATGATGAGTTCATGTGTATATGGTTGAATATTAAATTCATGAAGTCAAGGAAATTATCATCAAGATATGTGGGACCCTTTAAGGTGTCATAAGTGGTCAATCTTGTAACATTTAAGCTTGTATACCTCTAGGCTTAACTCTATTACATAATGTCTTCCATGTTGCCTATCTTAGTATCTACTCCTTTATATGTGTTGGATTGGAATGCTTTGTAGGTTATAGACCCCAAAGTGGCCATGGTATAACCAATTCAGACTAATTGACACTTGCAAACACTCTTTTCATAATAGGGAGATGTCATAGTGCAAGGTTTTATGGGACCAATACTTTGAAGATAGTACTACTTGGGGGGACTATGATGAATTCTATAGGCAATTTTCATATTTATTCACTTGATTTATGAATTCATACTATGTTATCTTTCTATTGAATAATATTTTTAATTTAGAATTTATATTTGAATAAATGTCATTTGGATGATGACTAGCTTTAGGGGGGAAGGGTGTTATATCTTGATTTCTTGCTAAGTAAATTTACTTGATCATCTATGGATTTTATATAGCTAGTAATTTGATTTAGGTTATTATTAACTAAGCTATGAGTTATATGTTGTTATGGGACAACTAAGTAATGAGTTATATGTTGTTATGAGACATTTGAATATTGCTTTGATTACATAATTGCATTTATATGAGTTATTTGTAGTGTATATTTTTACATAATGATCATGATTGATTTATCATTTTAATAGTATTTTATGATGTATATATGTCATGATGTATGGACTAACTACCTATTTGTTATGAGTTAGATGTAAGAGATATTCATCCCTTAGATCATGATGGAGAGAGAGAGAGCATCATTGAAAGGGGTGACATATATGGAGATGTTAGGGGATGAAAGAAGAACAGATAGAACCTATACACACACCATATTAATGCCACTCATTATATGCATAATTTGAATGGTTAAAATTAGTACATTTTCATGATTAACTACATTTTGATATTGAATAGGTGTGCTAGCTCAGTCTAACACTTATGTGGAATTAATCTTATGTGATTGTGTTTATGCCTTTCTAATGTGTTCATGACTATTAATGTTTTTGAAAATGCAAATTTGTGTGAATAGTGTAGTGAACTAGAAACTCATATATATTTATTAAATTGAATAATATATGTTAAAAAAATAGTGAATTATTTTACAAGTATGCATCAACCTTGCACTCATATCCTAATATCTATTTACCTCAATCATAACCTAATTAATATTACTGTAACATTAGTATCTACTAAATTTAGTTATTGACTATTGTATCTATTAATAACTATCTTGACTACATGTAATTAGTATATAAACATCTACTTATAAGTTTTAAGAAATAAAAATTAATAAAGTAATAATTAAAAAAATTATTTATTTGGAAAAATATATAATTAGAAAAAAAACATGCAAAGTAAAAATAAAGACAAAAAAAGAATGTCTTAAAATAGAAGAAGGGAGATCTTTAAAGAAAGTTATGTGAGATTAAAAGGGGAAATAAATTATTCATGGAAAAGGGGGAGAGTAGGTGTACAACATGGAAAGAGAGGGAAGAACATAAGAGAAGAAAATTGGAGAGGAGGAGAGAGAGGACAATTGAGTGTAGAGGAGAAGTAAAGAACTGAGTGGAGGAAGGAGTCTATTCTAAACCAAACAATTCTGAGTTAGAGATTTTGAGAGTTAGGTAATATGATTTTAGTTTTGTGAAATTTGAAGAATTTTGCATATATACATGTGGTCTAGATCAGGAGATTTAGTAAGATTGAAAACATAAATTATATTAGAAACAAGTATTTTTCTATTTGGCGTATTTCATTAGATTACTTAAGGAATTAAGAGACTATATTACTATTGAAATTAAAATCTATTGTATAACTTAAATAGTATTATTGATTTAGTGGGGATTAAGAAATACCATAACTAAGATCTTCATATAACTTAATTAGTATTATCTCTACTCATACCCACTAGGCTAGAGTATCTAAAGTGAGAAATTGGGTGAAGGTAGTGGGTTTGAGCATGGAATCTAATTAGTATGATACTAAGGAATAGCCAATAGAGAATAAAAACTTAATACATTGTATACATATACATGGAGGTTATTAATAAACTTACATTTCTTGGTAGGGATATAATGTAGAAAGAACAACAAGCAATAACATTTTTGGCTAATAAGTGGTATGAATCTCTTACCTAAGAGAATTGAATTATACCTGAATATCGATTTGGTTATTCATATACAAAAAACATAATATAAAAAGAGAATATAAGGATAGTGAACCTATATGATTAGGGCAATATATAAACAGTAGAAATGATTAGATTAGTTGTGTAATAATATTTAAAATTCATGACTTTATTATAACCATTATTTGAAGGAAGATTTGACTGGACCATAGCTAAATCAAAATATATGGACAATGAAGACATAGAGACATATATAAGTTAAAATATATATTTATTCATAGAAAACTATATATATATATATATATATATATATATATGTCGATCTATTTAAAAATACATTAATGCAACAATCTATAAATCTAGTGGTCTAGATCCCAATGATCTAGAAATCATGATAGAGGCTTGTAAAGAACTTCTATAAATGTGAACTACTATTATGTGATCTGATTAAGTGACTACAATGAACTATGTATACTATTATGTATGAAATGAACTATTATACAATGAACTTGTGAAAAATTGAAAAGGTTGAAATATACATGAAAGTATAGGTACTTGGAAGTATTGTTTGATCTACCAGATAGAATTATAATAGTTTGAAGTACCACACCTATTATATTATTTAAGAAACTATTTAATGTTTTTTGTTCCCCATCTAATGTATTAGTTTTATGATACAATATTTAACCAATGGATACTTCCTAATCGGGGATGAGTTATAGTGATATTATTAAAGCCTAACATGATTATAGTCAATATTTAGGGATAGTTATTTAACTATTAACAATGTATATTGTTAATAGATAGTAACTAGTGACTAAATAATATAATATATAATACTAACTAACTAACTATATATATATATATTAAATATGAGGGATAATATATATTTTTATCACTATCTATTCCTATATAGTAACTTATTCTAATATACTGATAGAGTAAGTGGATAGTTAGTTAGTATACTATTAGTTAATTATAATCGGGGATAGTTAATATAGTTAACAAAGTCAAGTTAGGAATACGTATTTTATAGTGATGTTGATATAATAGTTACATATTAATTATCATGAGGATACATGTAGTTAATCAAAAAATTTGAAGTATGAACCATCAATTTAACATCTATGGGTTGTGATTTTAGTGCTTATCATAGAATATACTATAGTTTACTCTACTTATGTGACTAGAAAATGTATTTAAATATATGCCCTATGTGAGTAGCTTTGATTATGCAAAATATATTGTGTTTAAAAAAGATTATTTGGGGAAACATTAAAAGGGGTCTTGGCTTGAATATATTTTTAATCTAATGTTATCCTATTTTTTTTTAATTAACCCTAAGCAGGAATGGCATGAGGTGAATGTTATGTTATACACACAATTTTTATATACCACAAGTTTAATTTAAATAACTGAGTCATTTTAAAAATTGGACTATCCTTTATTATTATTAATAATGTTGATGACTACCTTGTTCTTATTGAGACCATCAAGGTCGACTCTACATTATAAATCCTTGTATCAATGATTACTAGTGCATTTTGACTTTTGGGTTGAGTCAATGCTATTTGATTGACTTGAGTTATCTTCACATATTTTATCTGTTCATAAGTGTTTGATACCATGGAATATGCCCTATACTTGTCCTTTATCTATTATAAGGATATGGACATCATGAAATGAATCCTTAATTTGTCAAAATGGATTCATAATTTAGAAATAATTGAATAGTAAAAATGGTTTAGAAAATGGTAAAATTTAGTGATAGACCCTGATTGTTAATTTATGAATATAAAAATAAAGAGTATTATTAGTATGGTAGGATAAAAATTATGTGTTAAAACATATGTATTATGTTTCTATGTTATGAAAGGTTTCTAAATATATAAAATATGTCTATATGAGAATATAATTACTCTTATACATACATAATTTATAAATACATTGGAATGCATGCATATAATCATAGATTTTGATTATTGAAATAATTTATAGAATCTTGAAGGATAGGGTAATATATTTATATGCACAAAGCCTCATAAAAGTATAATAAGTCACATAAATGAAAGACTATGTTCATATGAGGTATAACTTAGATTATGATTTATTTATTTTTATAAAATTGTTGTGACTGGTTGTTTGAAATTGAGTAGTGTGTACTTGGAAATGATGGACTATGAAGTTATTGATTTTCATAGAAATTAATATATTTTTATCTACTTACATAAAATAGAATATGTAGTCTAACATATATTATACCTGATTGGTATAAACTGTACTAGTTTACTTATTGGTTATGTGATAAATAATATTTTGAGATTTATTCATATGTTTGATGAACTAAATGTATGCATTTGATTATTACTATGCTTAGAATGTTTTGTGATTACTATTAGGAATTAATATATATGAATATATTATTTATATTTATGTTAACCAAATCTTGCAATGCTGGTATGGAGTAACTAGTGAGATGTGATTCACTAGCTTGCTAGTACCACCAATGCCAGATGAAGGTGATTTGATCAAGTGGTGTGTATGAAATTGACCGATCTTAGAGATCAATAACTATTGAGTTTTTTTCCAAATTAATACTAGTTAGACATTGTCATTTCATGTGTATAATTTACATATTTTTGTGATATCATGTTAGAATGGATTTCTTTATGGAACACTGCATGTTCTTAAAAATCATATTACACATAGGTATTAGCTTGTCTCTATAGATTTTTTCACTGTCACTATATTCTCATCTAATAAGGGAGTGAAATTTATAATAAGGGATTATGTGGGGGATCGATGGTCCATGCTTGATGTGGAAAAGTACTTAGATGATGCTCCCCCTCCCCACAATAGTACTTATTTAGAGACGACACTTGAAATTGCATAGATACTAGAGTTAGGAGAATTCATGTTCCATAGAGCTTTGTAGCTTATAAATTTTACATTATATTATATTAATTATGATTGAGATAATATTATAATGAGATGTAATTATTACTTATTGTACCATGATAGATGTGGCTACATATTTTTACTAGTCATGGCTAGACAATTGTAATTACTTTCTATACTTAGATATGATGTGTTTTATATGTTGTTAGTGATTAGTGAAGTATAGATGTCACATGCATATTTTTAGTTATAATGCTTATAATATTTTATCTATATCACTAATTAGATTCTTGTGGTGTAATCTAATGAATTAATATGTTGATTATTTTTTTTTTAAATTATTACTTTTTTCTAAGTCAAACCCATTGAGGTTGTTACAAAATTTTAATGATTCAAACTTACATTATGATTTCTCTTAGAGATAGGTATGAAAATTGGGAAGAAAAAGGTATATTTTCTTAGTGAATAATAGTGTATAGATGTATCATAGATAAGTATGAGATCCCTTTTGAATGTGACCTTTATTTATTTATATATGGATCCATTTAAATAATTCCTCATGCCACCAACACATATGATTATGGTCCAAACCTATGGATGGGGTTAATTTTATAAAATAACCATTTATAGGAGTTGGGTAGTTATAATTAATGTGAGTTTTTATCAACATGCTATAATTAATAGAACTATTATAATTGACCCATATATATGTGGACTACTTAGTAGAGTCTAGAGATGTTTTTGTATGATATTTAGTAGGTATGAAATAGAAAATGAGGTTATTTTATGTGTATAGAAACATAATGTAAGGTTGAATTATAATATAGAATGCAAGTGTGAGAGGATGTTAGATTAAGACACTATTTGGGTGCTCAAGTCATGCATGGTACATGTATGCCAATATTGTCATTTCCAAGTATTGAAGACCATATTTTATATAGTTACATGCATGACTTGATTAACACATACATTATTATGATGAAATTCTCTCCACATACTTACATTATTATACTTGATTCTATATCTATACATAACATGATACAATTAACTCCTATTTTGAGATGGGTGAATTATAGGACACATACCTCATATCAAAAGGTGGGAATCATAGTGGGTTTGTAATAAACATATAATCCCTCATGAGTAGAAAAAATTTTAAGTACAGATTTTAGAGATTTATATTTTTTTATTTATCATATGTTTAAGTTAATTGACATATATTATAATTATATTAAAAATTATGGGGGAATATTTCATGCATATGAAATCAATTTAATGAGACTTGAGTACAAACTCATACACACTTGAGTGCATATGCATAAAAATTATAGGAACATGAATTATTGGTTTTAACATACACATACATTTGAAATAAAGGTTTTTATATTCAACATTTATAATCATATCATGTTTTATCAATTATTATAGTTTCAAGGGGCATGATACCAGTACATGTACTTATACACGCTTTCAAATTCATATAGCATGATAACTATTCATGCATATACACAATAATATAATTTATAACTAAATGAAAAATGGTTACCATTCCAATTCACACTTATCAAATATATGGTAATTATGGGGGTATGAAAATCATACATTCCTTTTCAATCAAGCATTTTATTCTACATTGAGTGAATTTGAGTGAAACTATAGAATCAAACTTATCGTCATAATGGGGAAATATACATTGTTCATTCCCTTTTGATAATGATTTATTTTACATGAAATTAACTTTGAATTGGAGAAAAAGTGTTATATTGAATCTATAATCCATTTATAGTGGTTTATTTAGTTTCTTTAAGAAAACCCATCATGTGGTTCCCTATTTATTTCCAACACAGTGTTGAGACAAACACCCTCCTATATTTATTTTTTGAAAAGAGGACCCCTATGATTGTTTCCAAATTTTCTATATCCTAGAATAAGTGTGAAAGATTATTTGATCATGTTTTTAATTCTTCTAAAAAATCATCTTGAAGGTTATTAATTACAATTTCCATGGAAGAAGTCAGGGTTCCCAAACAATAAACCCTAGCGGTTTGAATTTAAATGTTCATGGGAATATCTAGCAAGAAATTTTATGCAGGATCAGGTTTTAACTTAAATTCTATGTGATTTTGAAGATCTAACACTTTAATCTTGTTCACTGGATTTGATCCAATAGTGTTTCAAGCTCAAAGTCTTTTAGAAAGGCATATAATTAATGATTCGGGCCCTAGTAAGGATCTAGCAGTGATCGCTTGATCAGAGGTTTTAAATCTAATGGTATAAATTAAATTTCATTGTCTTAAATTTGATAGGTTCACTCCCATCATTTGACATCTGTCAGGATGTATTTGATGTGACCAAACTTGTTAAATCTAACCTAGACAATCCCTAAAGCCTTAGGAACTCTTGATGGCTTTACATGTGACATTCAATTATTAGATCAATAAAATCCATTATCTTAAATTTGATAGGGTCACTCTCATAATTTAACATCTATGAGGATGTATTTGATGTGATTGAATCCATCAAATTTAACCTAGACAATCCCTAAATCCTTAGGATCTCCCAAAAGCTTTGCATGTGGCATTCAGCTATTAGACAAATAAATTCCATTGACTTAAATTTGAAAAGTTTACTCACATCATTTAACATCTACAAGGATGTATTTTAAATGACCAAACCCATCAAATTTTACCTAAATAATCATCAAATCCTTGGGAACTCCATTATCTTAACTTTGACATGTTCCCTCCCATCATTTGACATCTATGAGGATGTATTTGATATGACTGAACCTATCAAATTTAAATTAGACAATTTTAAAAGCCTAATCAAAGGAGGAATTTTTAAAAACCTTTTGAGAAATTCCTAGATTTTTATGAAGACAAAATTAGTATATAAAGATCTTAGTTGAAGTCATTTTGTGTTTTTAAACATAAAATTCTAAATGATGTTTTAAAGCCTAAGATTCAAATAATCATGGAACTGATTAAAAGATAAGCATCTTACAGGATCCAATAGTGATCACTTGTTCATTGGATTTGATTCAATGGTGCATTGAGCTTGAAGCCTTTTGAAAAAACATGCGGTTAATGATCTGGCCCTAGTTAAGATCCAATGGTGATCACTTATTCACAAGATTTGATCCAATGGTGTGATGAAGTTAAAGAATTTTCAAAGGCCTCATGAGCTTGACACATGGCATAATTAGTGAGCTTAAAGATCAAGGGACCAATGAAATATAAGGACCTAGATTTGGGTTTTCAAAGAAAAATAAAGAGGACTTCTGAAAGCTAACGGCTAACCTTCAACTAACATTTTAAAAAATTTCCATGAAAGGGATGGAACCCTACCACATATGCTCCACATAAGCATGGAAGATAAAAATGAAAGATATCTTATGATTGATAATGCAAAAGACATAAAAATGAGGTACCATCAAATTTGAGGCATGTATGAAATCAAGAATTGGATATTTTCACCATTAAAGCTAAAAACTCTGAACCCTCTATAAAGGACTTAGGTTAGTTAAATTGATCACATATCAATCAAATTAAGTTAAAATTGAATTTAGAGAAAGTGCCTTAGTAAGATATTCATATTCATGAACTAAAATTTAATGTTATCAATGGTGGTGGGTAGGCAATAGATGAAAATTGAAGTGGAGCTTTATCTAAACTTTAGATAGTGAAGGAAGGGTTTTTAGAGACATAGAGTTAGATTTAATAGCCTTGAGTATACATGGAATAAAAAATTATTATAAATTATTCTTCTTGATAGAAGAGTTGTAACTAATTTCTTAGGAAGAAAAGAGAAATGATATGATGCACCAAAGATATAAAGACCTAGTATCAATTCAACTAGTAGGCCTTGACCATGTGAATACTAAACCAAAGGTAATGCATTGCATCGACCTTCTTGTTCCTATTTTCATTGAATGAAAAATAGATAGAGAATGGATTATTCATGAAGGAAGTGTCAATAAAGTTTTATACATAAATCCCATGGTCTTTGATGCTTACTATAATCTCCCTTTGCCTCATGTCAATCTCCCATCCTTGAGAGAATGGACAAATTCCCAAAACTTGGATTCAGTCATCTCACCTTGGTTAATCCAAGGTTACCATATATTCATGACCCCTAATGGTGAGATTCCTATTACCCAATTCAAGGAGGGTGTTAGGGTAGCTATGACCTTATTGAATAGATCCTTTGGTGCATCTTCTACTACTTATTTGAGTAAGGTCTAGGTATATTATGTCCATTGCATGTTGGAGTGAAACTTAACCCCTCCAAAAAAATTACATATATCAAAAGAAAGACCTCTAAGCAATTCTTTATGATGTCTTACCTCTTGGATTCACTCCTAGCCTCTATGAATTTCCTTGGCATCCAAAATTCTTCCCTTGATGGTAGAGCTACCATTTCCCATCATTACTCCAAATTACATATTTTCAAATATAGGAATCACATGCAATTCATATGTGATGGTATCTTTCCAGTCATTTTTGAGGCAATCACTGGTATCCCTATGCCTAGGCTTCATCCTCTAATCAAAAGATAAGTGGAAACCATGAGGGATGTATGGTTCTATCCAAATTGCACTATAATAAAGATAGAAGGAATCATGGTCGAACCATACATATTGCCTATATATGTTCCTAGTAAGCTTGCAGAGTAAGAAATTACTTATCAAATTATCTAGGGAATGAATTAACACTAAAAGAAGAATAAGAAAGATTAGGTTCACCCCTTTCCATTGGACATTGGTAGAATTATAATCAAGGATTGGAAATAGATGGAGATCATGGTGGTACACAAGAAATATTTTGATTTCTAACTAGATAATCTTAAAATGTGGGACCCCAATGATAGAGTGGCTAACCATATTCAAGATAAAAAGGTCCCAAAGGTTGAGTATAAACCGCAACCAAGTGCGGGAGATGGTATTTACATAAAGACAAGGAACTTTGAAGAAGTCTTGTCTAGGGTTAAGAACTACAACATCAAATTAGAACATAGGATGGTCAGCGATAATAAGTCCTTAGGAGAAATATGGAAACTACATCCCTTGCATTATTACTTGTTACTAGGACCATTTAGGACTGCACATTAAGAGCCAACTATTGAAGGACAATCTAATGAGCCTCAGTAGAAAGAATTGACAAAGTCATCCTAGGTTGGGCAACTTGAGGATGTAAAAGGAAAAGGTAAAGATGTGATTCAAGAGTCTAGCATAGAGTATAGACTTGGTGAAAGTCCCCAAATTTAGGCATCCACACCACGGCCTTCTTTCATAATAGAGGTTATTAGCATGATTGCTTTGGAAACTAGAGAAATAGTGGAAAGTGATATTATTAATATCATAGCTTCTTAAGGTTTTGATAAGGAAGAGGATCCATATGAGGAAGTAAGAAAATAATTGGTTCCATTGGATGGAGGAAAGAGACAGGTAGAATTGGCTTTAGTTCCTCTAGCTCCAAAAAAGAGTCTTAGGTTAACTGTCACTCACCCTACTAGTGAAATTAACTTCTTCAATGATGAGAATCCTATTTATGGACCAACTATTCCTAATTGGTTTATTTATGAGAGGTTGTAGAAGATCCCATCTCTTTCTCCTTCACTAGATTTGACTTGAGTTGACATGGATGTTTAGGATAATGTCAATCCTTGGATTTAGGATATTCTAAATAGACAAGTAGAGGGAATCATCTAAATCCTTCACAATAAGGAAAAACAAGGGATTGATACCCCATGAACCTCTAGGAGTTCAAATCTAGAGATTATTGAATAGCCACAAGTAAAGGAGTTTGACCCTCTGGTCCTTTTCAATATAGATACATCAATTCTTGAGAGTAGTGACCAAGAAGGTTACTGTTGGTACTAAGGAGTTCACCTTTTAGAAGGTGGAACCATTTGTGAGTTTAACTCCTATTCTAGGATAGGCAATAGGGGAACATCCTATATTTTAAGAAGATGTGGCTACTATGGTAATGTCCTAATAAAAAATGACCTTGGATAGAGTTTAGGGAATAAAATAAAGGATTATTAACTTGGAGAAAGAAAAAAAAGATTTGGAAGCTTAGGTCCTTTCAATTCTTGAGAATGTATTGCAAGCATTAAATAAATATTTAATGGACAAATTTGAGAATTTGAAAAGCATCAAGCTTAGATTTAGTGCTTTAAACCATCAAATTGAGATGGCACAAGCCTTAATCACTCAATGGTAGAATTTTCAAGCTTAGATGGAGGAACTCATCAAAGTACATAAGACAAAGCAGGCCTTAAACTTCAAGATTATCAAACTTAGACATTTGGTCATCTTCATGGTGGTTTTCATGGATAATCAAGAGGATTTGATCACCTATAGAAATTCTATCAATGAGTTCATCAAGAAGACATAGTCTTGGTAACCCAAATTGAGAAACTTTAGGGGAATCTATTAGATAACCCTTCTCAAACCACTACTATATACCTCATTAGTGATGAAGAATTCAAGCAAAAGGTTGGTGTTCAAATCTAGGGAATCAAAGAAAATAAAGGTTATTCAACTAAGGATAACCAAAAGATCCTTGATATCATCATTTTTATAGGGAAACAAATTGTAGAAGCATAATGTATCAAGGAACTTGTATATCTGGCTGATAATGAATTTGACAAGTTGGTAGATCAAGAAGAGGATTGTCTAATGAAGCCTATAGTGGATTTTGAATTAATCAAGGAGAAATATACCAAGGTGAAAGAGTTATTCAAAAAAGGATAATTAAAGGGCCCACCAAATAAATTCCTTAGAGAATATTCTTTTTGTAAAATATATGCTAGTATGTTAGCATATACTCTTTCTTGTCAAGTTGGCATGTGACCTTCCACATTGTATCTTTATATCAAGGACATTTGTCCTTATCCACATGTGGATATTTTGAAAGTTAAATTGTTAACCACTTAAGTTTCCTATAAATAGGAAAATTGTTACCATTTTTAATGGGGAATTTTTGAGCAATTATATACTAGGAATATTTAATACAACTAAGAAATTTTGAAAAGATTTTTTAGATAGTTTTGTTGAATGTCTAGGCTACCTCTCAATTGTAGATAATCATCTTTAATTTTAATGATTATTTTTATTTTGATTTACATTCTTTGTCATAGGGTTGCTAATTTTTGATAAATGCTAAATTGACTATAAAGATCTCAAGTATACTTCATTTTATTTGCTCTGTATTTGGATGTACTTAGGCTATTCAGATCATAATAGAAAATCTTTAAAGTAAATTTGGATCTTACTTATGATTCATATTTTTCCTTTGAATTATACCTAGTTTATGATATAATTTGAGCTTATGCTATTTTATATCATAATTTGGTTCAAATGTGCTCAAAGTAATTGGAATTTTGTCATAATATTTGAGATGAAAACGTGTAATCACATTTATTTCTTACTTTACCTTGTCTTTTCTTATTTTTATCAAGATTCACTCTAGCTTAAAGATCATTGTTAATACTTATTTAGTTTAGGTTATAAGTCATCAAAAACTATTGAATATCTAAATATTTAAACCCTAGTGTCTCCCAACCACTAAATCAAACAAATATTGTGGGAAGTTCTCATACTCTACTATTTACACCATAGACATCATTGAATTGTCACAAACTGCAACTCATGCCTTAGATTTTCAAATCTTAAAATGAGTAGTGTTCATCAACACTGAAGAGCACCTATGGTACATTTCAAAGCATCACACATAGTTATTTAAGTTAATACATTATTTAATTTTACTCACATTCGTGAGGGTTAGGGCATGTTATGTTCTCAATCTAAGGGCATACATTGTTTCAAAAATCTTGGGCATAGCCACCCCTACTCTCCATGTGATTCAACACAAAATCATGTGTTTTATCTAATGATTCAATGAAGAAGAATCATATCCGAAAAGTGCAAGGGTAACATGGTTATCACCAACAAAAAAGTGTACTCCTTCCTTGTTATTAAATTTTCATAATTTAAATTAAGATTTAAATTTTTTATTAAATGGACATCAATTACATGTGTTTGTTGCATGTTTTTATAATGAATGATTTCAAAAATTGGATCTTTATACCAAATAATTTTTTTTATACACAGTCAGGTACATATTTCCTTTTACTCTAGTAATTCAATTACTAAAATAAAATGGGGGCATTTTTAGAATTGTATTAAGTACATGACAATGTAATCCTTGACATACATTTATATTGCATGACTTGAGCACACAAACATGGTCCTAATCCAACATTTTCTCACTCATACATCCTACATTATAAGTTTTATCCTTCTATTTTACTTTTACATACTTGTAATAACTTACTATAAATTTAAAAATTGGTAAATATCTTGCATAATTATCTCCAGATCTTTATTTAAGTCCATCTATACATATATTGATATCGTTAGGTACTATAAGTATTTAAAATTGATACTATATTTATTTGGTTGATACTAACTGTCTCCCATGAATGACTAAATTTTAAGATAAAACATTTCCTTAGGGTCAACACATCTACCTAGTGTGTTGGTAGGATGATAAATCACCTAGTTGGAATCATATGTATACAAATTAATGTCTCACTTAATAGGGAACTTGAAACTTATCTAGTATACATTTATACACTATTATACATTGATAAAATCTATGTTATTCTTCCAAAATTTTGAATTAGTCACTAGATGTAGTCACAAGCCAAGTCTGAAGTATAATAAAGCCACATCAAAGTAAACATTTTCAAGTATCAAAGCTAAGTAATTACCTACATACATATAGTGAAGGAGGACAATTAAATAATCAACCTAGGTGGGAAAACTATGTGTGACTTGATTTTCCCTCCTCAGAGTATAAAATACATAGGCAATAGTTAACTATCAAATGAATGTGATTGGGGCTAGCTCATCACATTACTTTTTCCAAATTTGTGTAGGTTACTATCTCTCACAAGTAGACCTAGGATTTCAAGCTGAAGAAGGATGATTTTTAAAATTACATGAAAATGTGGTGAGAATATATATGCTCTTATCCTTTTCCATCATATTTTTCTAAGAATACAATCTAGATTTGATATGTATAACCTTTAGATAAGTGTAGGTTTTGAGCTTGCTATACTGTGTTTTTTTCTTATTATGTTAGTGCCAAATTGATAAGTGATAGATGTAAAATGCCTTAAGGAAATATTTAAATAGAATACTCCAAATTTTGAATTTCAAAAACCCATTGATGTGCCAACCAACTCAAATAAGGGTAAAATTATAATGACCAAAAAGTGGTATTTGGATGCTAAGAGTGTTGGTTGAGATAGCCTATTCTTATCTTAGCCCTAGACCTATCATAGATCCTTTGTCACACTTTTATAGTTATTATGTAGGAAAAAAACATATTTTATCATCTTAAACATAGTCCTAGGACAAAATTCCCATATCCGAAGCCAATGTGCCCAATAGTCTTCCAAGTGGACATTAGTGCCATACTAAGGACACTACAACCATATGATGCTAGTGTCCCTTGTCTTAAATCTCTCAAATGGATACTTTTAAAAATGTGTGTCCCTCCTAAGGTTAGCTTAAGTAAATTTTACTATCCATAGAAGCTAAAAATATCTATAAATACATGACTATTAGACCTATATCCACTAAATAGAAAAGAGATACAAAAGCCTATCCAAATAAGAAAAATGTTGAGCAAAATTAAGGTATTTTATCCCTATTATACCCTACGTATTCATACTACCATCTATAGCTTCCCCAAGCCTAGATTTAAAAGATTTTAAATCTTAAGCACACTCAAGGTATTTAAGACCACTCTTATTCTATAATTCACTTTCACTTGCACAAAACACTAGGTTAGATAACTACATCAAGCATGATCCCTCCTCAGAGTATTAATATGTACAAAAATCTCTTCACAATGGAGTGTTGAGGATGTCCAGTCTATCCTACTAATGAACACACATTTTTAGCTCATGCCATACTTATAAGGAAGATTAGGGTTTGAACACTAAATCATATTTTTCAAGCACAATATAAAGTTTCAAATTTCATGCACGTAGGAACAAAACCCAAAAACATAGTTACAAGTACTCCCATAAAATAGGAATAGTCCTTAAAAGAGGACACTAACACAAATTTAAGTAGATTACGATAGTATGATGCTACTATCCAAGTGGGGTGCTATTGTCCAATGAATAATTAGATCATGTGACCCTATTGACGACACTCAAACCTATCTAAAACCTAGTTTTCAAAACCTAGATAATTCATGACAATCACTTTCTAGATAGTATCTCTTTATGCGTATTTATTACTATTTTTAGAAAGTAAAAAAAAGTCAAAATACATAAAAAAATTAGTGGTTAATTATTTCATATTATTTAATTTATTTAGAATTCTTATCCTTTTAATCTAACTTAGGATTCACATTTGTAAAACGCTAAAAGGTTAAATCATTTGGTGAACCCAACTTACTTTGAATATTACTTCAAACCTTAGTTTGAATTAATCTAATTTTTAATGAAATAAATTTGCAATTCATAATTTTGATTTTTTAATATTTATATACAACCTATCTAATTAAAATCAATTTCATAATAGTGTTTCAATTTATTTCAATATAATTTAAATTGTTACAAAGAAACCCTAGATTCACAAAATGCTAACCCTAGATAATCTTAGGGTTTGCATCTTTTTTTCTCTATTTTAATTAGCTTCTACTATTTTTTATAATTCATATATTCTATTTTAGTATCTCTATTCCAATTTGTTTACTATATGACATCTAAAAAATCTCTCTTACATTAAGAAGAAGTGATAGACTAGGTGGTAATCCTATAGAGCATATCTATATTCCTACTATAGGAGCCTATAACATGGATAAAGAACATATTAAAACTCTATATATGAATCCTTCACACCCTAATTATGTGGATTTCATTGACAATACATCTGAAGATGAATAATACAACCAATAACAATATGAGGTACACATTGAGAATATGGACACTCTCCCTCCAATTAATAATAATGACATAATTATGAACAAAGATGAGGTATTCAAAGACTTCACATATATAATTCAAGAACATCTCATTGATCATGTATAAATCCTATAGGCCATATTAGAAATCAATAATAAAATAAACAATGGGGAATCTTTAACACCCCTAATTAATAATGTTGTTACACCTTTAATGGGACAAACTCAATCAACTCAGATAAGAAAAACTAATATTATTATTTAACCATTAGTGAAAACTACACCACTTGTGGCTAGTTACTCCACTCTAGATGTACAATCCCTTATGCATGAGATCCATACTCTATAGTCTAAGGTGTTACATCTAGAGAAGGGAACCACTAGGCCATCATACGCCTTAGATTATAACATTCTCTTGCATACACATTTAGCACATCAAATAGAGGCAAATCCCTTTCCATCTAGTTTTGTGTCACCTGGCTTACATTATATGATGGAAAGGGTGACTGAGACCATCATCTTAGAGCTTTTCATGCATCATTCTTGGAATATGTGTCTAAGGATTATTCCCTATAATGGATTTATGATTTACCAAATCAATCTATCATGGAATTTAATCCTTTAGCTAATGTGTTACTAACACACTTCTCTATTGATATCAATGATAAGATATCATGTGCATAAGTAGAACAATCAATTAAAAATTGAATGAGATTGTTGAAAATTATGTCTTATGATACAAGATAATATTATCTAAATTGACTAGCCCCATAACAGATAGAGAGCATCAAGACATATTTAAAAAAAGTCTCTTACTAGCATTACATAAAGCTATTTTATTCAAGAAGTTTCATACATTTACTAATTTGTGCCACATAGTCAAGGAAAGAGAAGTTAATATCTTATCAATGGGAAAATTAAAGTACAAAAATGGATTAAAATTAATTATTTAGAGTTCAAATAAACCTCCAAATAAGGTAAAGGCCATAGAGAATAAAAGTGATCAAAAGGTCATAATCAATGCAACTTTTGATCCATCTCCCAGATTGATTTTATCAGCTCCTCATTGTAGATTCTTCACTAATCTTATAGATTCACCAACATAGGTTCTACAATAGCTCCTAGAATATAATGTCATATCTCTCCCTCCCATTGAAGATGTTGATATGACATTCAAATGTATTCTATGAGTATCATAGGGCACTAGGACACATAAAAATCAAATACATTAGCCTAAAGCAAAGTATACAAGATCTCATTAAGACTAATATTATTGATGTGGGAATACTCACAAAGACACTGAAATAAAAACAAATAGAGGATAAGGAACTAAATATATTTTTATATAATTTTTGAAAGCATAAAACAAAGGAGGTAAGGGGCACATCAGACATTCACTATACATACCAGGTGTATCCACCACCATATTATTATCAAATAGTTACATAAGAGACACATCCATTATATAACATTATTGACATATACCATAATAAAATATCACATATACCACTTATCATATTTTTAGAGTAGGATATTTTTGATGATGACATATATTTACATGTGCTCTTCATATAAGAATACATGGACCACCACACTATTTAGAGTGTTATGGTTGACAACAGGTCTATCATAAGCATGTACACTATGACACTCTTATATCACTTGGAATATACATAGTGGTATATATTCCCCACATATAGAGTCATTAGTAGTTTTAGTGGCCAAATTTAGAGCTCCATCATGGATATTGTTCTTCTATTATAGGTTGGACTAACACATATAGCCACTCAGTTCTTAGTAGTACCAAGTACATGTATATTCTATATATTATTGGGTAGGTCATGATTACATCACCTTTGAGAGATATCATATATAGAAAACTAATGACTGAAGTATATACATGTTAATTATTTTATTCAGGTTGAGGGTGTCCCATATGAGTATCCTTTACCCATACCACATGCATTTACATCATTATTTCTATCTACAGTTCCAATACAAACACTAGTTACAGTTCCAACACCATTTCTAGATATTACAAAACTATCAGTTATAGTTTAGAGTATAGATCCTATGCATATATAATAATTTTCATTAGAGTCATTATTATAATCTAGGTCTACTCCTATGGTATCTATATGTATGCATACTCTCCCATAGAGACCATTAATAGAGAGACCCCTATAGTACAATTACATCACATATTCTAAGGGACATTACTTTTTTTAATTTAAGGAAAGTTTAGTTTTATTGTGTTATAGGGGTTATACCAAATGGGTTCTTAAGACCCCTACAATTCATAGGGCATCACATTTAGTGCCATAACATCATAACATCACTACACAAATAGATTTAGACACATATCACTCTACACAACACATCATGCGATCATATTTTCCCTTTCACATAACACACAAAATCATAATTACCTTATTCAACATAGGCCATGGTGATAGTGAGTTTCCCATGAGACTCATTAGTTAGTATGGTTCTTACTCCTTGTACATACTTCCTTCTCTCTCTTGATCCATGTACATAGTTTATTTTCATTTGCTTATACATAACTTATTTATAGAAAATTCAAAAATAATATAACATGTTAAAACATAAAAACATTCAAATATTACTCAAAAACCACAAAATTTATAGATTTTATGAATTGGTAATTTTAGATTTATACTAATTTCTATACACTACATATGTTATCTATCTTAGTATAGTCAATTTTATCATACATACATGATTCACTTATTCTTGTCAAACATTTGAAAATCACATATAGGACTTTGATCTACTATACTAATCCAAACATGCTATCATCTACCCATTGGGGATATATACACTGATCTAGGTTTATTTATTTGATATATTTTCCCACTCAGGAGTATCTCTTACATAGTTTCTACTACCAATTTCTATCCTACATTCTAGTTTATACATTGATATATCTTGATATTGATCATTTCTACTCATTTCTTAGTTTTTTTTAGTAACACTAGTTATACTTAGAATATGTACATCCTTGTAGTTACATATATTTTTACTACATAGTATACATGCTTTAATTTATATATTTCCTAGTTTAGACTTGATTTTGTTTCCTATGCTTCTTCCATTTCAAGGGCATTTGAATATGCCATTATTCTTCGGTTCTATGCCAAATCTAATATACATTAGACATGTGCCTATGTCCCTTTTGTTTGATTTATTGATTATATATTCATACATTTGAACATGTCCTTCTATGTGGCTCTAAGCCAAATTACTTTTTTGCTTTCATATGTGGACATTTGAACATGTCCTTGTATGTCTTCACTTATTAGATTTAGAGGCATGTGTCCATGTCCCTTGTATTTTGAACCCTTGGAATAAATTTTCATGCCTTATGTGTTTGTATGCATGTTTTATTGTATGATTCTTCACCATGACACATGTATTTACTTGTTTCATAAACCAATTTTTTATTCCATGAGGGACCTCATGCATCTACCCTTCTTAATTAGGTTCCATGATGGACATCATGCCCCATTCCCCTAGGTAACTACTCGTATTTGTTGTTATACATATTGATTACATCTATATTGACAACCTTTTGCAATTTTATATTACAACATACATCTTACATCACCCACTTATGCTCAGATACTTTTACATTTTGATGTTATGTTTGCACATTGTAGTAGAATATCATGCATATGATCCAACTAACACATTTTTTGGAGCTACTTATTTTGAGGAAAACTATTACATAGGTTCCAAAACTACCATAAAAAGAGGGGGAATTCATAGGGATTTATCATATAGATTAGGCTCTTAATTTTCTATTCCCAAATTATTTTCAGCACATAGGCTTAGTTTTAAAAACTAGACTTAGGTCAGACACAGGAAAAAATAGGGACTTCAAAAGCATTTCAATCACCCAAATTTCAAACTAGATATACATTAGCACCCATATTAGGACACTAGAACCATAAGGAACTAGTATCCACTATAGGTAACTACTTTCTAACAGTCTTATCTTCAAGGTAGTCTAGATTAGTTAGACCAATACACCAGTATAATATATATTTTCATAAATACAGTCATAGGTTTTAAAGTAATGTTTAGATTTTGATTAGATATAGTCATTTCATATTAGATTAATAATATTTAATTATATTTTGGGGCATCATGTAAAACATGATCACTCCCACATTTAGTTTAGATACATATATATAGTTATTACATACTTAGTCTATAATCAATATACATAGATATCAGATTGGGGGTATGTGTGCAACACAAATTTTCCATATACTTAGTTACTCACAAGTTGATTAGATGAAATAAAAAACTCCATGAAATTATATACATTGTATACACTTGATATAATATTCTAAGTTGTCACTAATTTCCTTCCTTACTCCATCTACAATGGTCTTGAGTGTCCTAGAGCTACCTAATGTACCTAAGTGGCTGCAAAGCTAACATTCATAATTATATATACCTAGTTAGATAATTTTAGCACTTTTTGTAGTTAATTTTTATATGCATCAACTTCAAATGGGTGGGTAATGATGGAGGCATGGCCTACTTGAATTCTTGATCCACCCACATGAGAGGGTTAGACACACAATCTTATCCAAGCTATTCATATATCATGATCCACTAAGTAGGGGTGGGAAATAAGGAGTAAAAAATGGATTGATTTCTTGAACCACTTATATTAAGATTGAATAAGCTATTATATCATTCCAATATATTCAAAAAATTTATCACTATATACACTTACACACATAAATTATCACCAGGGTCATGCATTAGTTTGCATACCCAATGAGGTGTATTCATTATTTTACTCTCTCTTTACTCAGTTACTTTATTCAACATAGTCTTTTACTTTTGATAATCTCTTAAATAAAGATTTATTTTTGCATGTTTCATTATAGGTCATTACTTTAGATCATTTTTCACATACATAGACCTAACTTCACATACCTAGACTCAACTACATGGGCTTTACTTCTAAAGTAAGTCTAGGTATGTTTCATTTTACTTTATAATAGTCATTTCACTTTACTACATTTATAGCATAAATGGGGGGAAATTTTAATTGCCTAAAAGTGGTATTTTTATGCTAATAGTGTTAATTGAGATAGCCTATTCCTAGATTATCCCTAGACCTATCCTAGAAAATTTATCACACTTTTACAGTCATTGTACAAACCATAAACATATTTTATCAACCTAAACATAATCCCATGACAACATTCATAGATATCAACCTAGTGTGCCCAATAATCTACCAGGTGGACATTATCACCACATTAAGGACACTATAGCCACATGGCACTATTGCCCCTAGCTAGTCACTAGTGTCCTTATCCCTAACTTTTTTGAATAGATACTTTTTCAAATATGTGCCCCACTTAAGGTTGACCTAAGTACATTTTATTATCCACATAAGCTATAAATCTCTACAAACACATGACTATTAGATCTATATCCACTATATGGAAAAGAGATGCAAAATCATATCCATATAAGAAACAAGTTAAGTAAAATTAAGGTATTTGATCCCTATTATACCCTAATTTTACATACTAACATTTATAACTACCCTGAGCCCATATTTCTAATATTTCAAAGCTAAAGCACACTCAAGGCATTCAAGGCCAATTTCATTATAGCATTCACTTTCACTTGCACCAAGCACTATGTGGGAGAACTACATTAGGCTTGATCCCTCCTCAAAGTATTGGTATGTAGGAATATCTTCACAATGGTGTGTCATGGATGTCCAACCTATCTTATTAATGAGCACACATTTTTAGATCATGCCATAATTATAAGGAGGAATAGGGTTTGCACACTAAATTAGGTTATATAGGCACAATACAGAGTTCTAAATTTTGTGCATGTAGGAATAGAACCCAAAAACACATGCATAGGTGCTCCCAAAAATAGGAAGTTTTACAAAGAGGACACTAGCACCACTTTAAGGACACTACAATAGTATGGTGTTACTGTCTATGTGGGGCACTATTGTCTAGTGAACAATCATATATTGAGACCCTATTGACAACACTTAGATGTGTCTATAACCTAGTGTTTAGAACTTAGATCATCCATGATAATCACTTTACAGATAAGTCTCTATTTATACATATTTCTTACTATTTTTAGAAAGTCAAAGAAGTTAAAATGTATAAAAAATTAGTGGTTAATTATTGTATATATTTTAATAGATTTAAATATCTTATCCCTTTAATCTAACTTAGGATTTATATTTTTAAAATCCTAAAAGGTTAAATAAAAAAATCATAAAAAGAAACCCAAAAGAAACATGTATTGGAAAGAGTTACGAAACATGCATTGGACAAGACCAGTGCTTTTAGACAACCTAGTAGAGCGAGATAGTCCAAATAAGATAGTCAAGTCAAAAAATAAGAAGATAGTTTAATGGAAGAGAAAAAGGGACTAGGGATCCCTGTGACTTAGATAAGGAATGACATAGAAGATTAGAAATTCAGTAACTGTAATGAAATCAATGTGAAAGGGTAGTAAAAGAGACATAATACTATAAACAACATGTGCTAATGGGATTTTGATTAAACATTGGGAGATCTTAAATGTAAAGGTTGTAAAAACCCATAATACTTGTCTTTCATTAACCAAATTTGGGTTTATACAATCCCGCCCCTTTAATTCTAATATGCAATAAAATGAAAGTACTAGGGTAAGAGGAATAAAATCATACATGCACTTACCTATATTATAAGTGTTTAATTAAAAATAGAGATGCCATGGGTTCAATGTGATCAACCCATATAGAGAGAATATGGTCTCTAATATTATTATCTTCTTCTCTAAATAATTAAAAAAAACTTTGAGTGATACCTTTGAAGATGAACTCATGATATGAAATCCATGTGTTGAATCTAAGTAAACAACTATTTTATGAGGAACCAAATCATGCTTGCCCCCAATATTTTATGGTTAGATATGTGCCTAGAAGTCAAACACATAAAATTTCAACCCTACACAACTCAATATATTGGGTAATGGTGTAAAAACTCTAAATCAACTGCTATAGATTGCTATGAGATTTAATCTAGTATAAAACTAGTGTAAATATAAATTTGAACTGAGTTTGGTGTAAAAAGCATAAATCATGGCACAATTTATCATTCCTTCTCTAGAATGTTGTGTAAAAATTGGGAGATGAGACCAAGTGTTTAAAAAATGTGCCCAATATGATAATTGAGTACACTGAGTCATACAATCTAAGTAAGAAGTCTGAATTTTAAGTAATAATACTACATTTATGTAGATAAACAATGTGTACATTTCCCCATTATCTTAACCTATGTAAAAAATGATCAAAACTACATAAAATGTGAGTATATATCATGTACATGTCCTATTTTTGGTTCCATCTCTCAAAACTATGTAAAATGTATGTGACTATCTAAGAAAATGTTGTAGCAAACTGTGACAACCTGTATCAACTTGAAATCATAGTTCTTTGTGAATCTAGAAAATAATGATCTATTTGGAAAATAACACTCTATATTATAGTCAAAGTGGATCATAACTATCTAAGTTATAAAAATATGAAATAAATTAAGCTTTTTCTAGGTGATTGTGTCAACTTGAAAAATCCATATGTCAAAAATTATGGATAGCCTATGTTAAAATGTTATGTACCAAGAAAAAAATTATACATTGAAGCATTATAAGCCATAAATTAAGGTGTATTAAATAATATAAAGTATGATATGAGTCAAATTTAAAGTGTAGTAAATGTGTAATGAGTCAAATACTCCTTGTGTATCTAATTTTGTATAAATAATGCCTATGTATGCCCCCCTTTTGGTGAGAGGGATGAAACTAGTGTAAGACGACTAAATAAAAAGTGATAAAAATGTAGTAATAATTATTATTTTAGTTTTTATAACACAATGTTTATGATCAACTTATAACATTATTAATACATTGACATTGATTAATACTTATACAAGTTTTTATAATAATAGAGGAATTGCTATGGATAAGAGAAGAAGATGCTATTAGGATAATGAAAATTCATAATGGAATTGAAACTTGTGTGAAATAGAAGGTATCATGACCATATTCCTTATGGAATAAATAATTTTTGAAATAGAGCTATGATTTTAAAGATATCAACCATTTATTTTGAGAAATCTAAGATTTTGATAAATGGCCATGCATACTTTAGGAGCATGGAATATGTATATATATATATATATATAATTTAAAAATTATTAAATAGGAAATTTGAGTTTTTAATTTTAAAAATTCCCCAAAAGAGAGAATTTCGTGTAGCTAATTTGATGAGGTAGAAGTGATGATTCAGGGTGATGAAGAGGTTATATTGGTGAGTAATAAAAATTAATCTATGTATTTTTGGAAAATTCATTTTAGGGTAATTGTAGTTAGTTTACTTTCTTTTTATTTTTCATTTTTCTTTCATATCTTTAGACAATATAAATATGCACATGATAGTTTTAAATTTTGCAACTCCTCTCAACTACCTCAAGACCCCCTTGGGCCCAACCTTGGCCTCTCAACAATAAACTAGACCTAACCCAAGTTAGATTGACCTATTGGCTAAACCCACCTTTTTAACCCAACTTGACCTTGACCCTCAACCACCAATGATAACCCAACTGTCGATAGTCACCCTGACCATCGACAGTTAGGTTTATATTGTCTCAACCACTTAACTACCATATCACTTTGACTTGATTTTTTATATTTAATCTATACTAAATTTATGTGAAAGTGCATGAATGCAATAGATAAATTTATACAACAATTTGGACCTCTTTTTAATGTCTTGTTGCAACTCTCTTTCCTTCTTATAAGAAGAGGGGGGTAGGAGGTGAAAAATGATCCACAATGATTGAGAGATTTTGTATCTAGAGTTTATTTTGTAGGTGTTATTATAGTAATCCAGTGATTTAGCCATCATAATAGAGAGCCAAAGTGTTTCCATCCATCAACTAATATCCACATACTATTACTCTACCAAAATCACTCTAGACTCCATTAACAAGTTTTTTCCCCAACCATTCACCTGATCAACCACTGATAAGAAAAGTATCTATTTTTAAGTATTCAATCACTTTTCTTGTTTTTCATGATCAACCCAGTCCAAGCCAATATCTCATAATCTTATTTTATAACCTTGTTAACTAGAATTTTATTACCTAGACCCAACCCATAGTAACCACTGATAGATACCTTGATTATCAATGGTTTATCCTAACTACCAATGGTTAACCCAACTGTCGATGGTTACCCCAATTACTAATGATTACCCTAACCACTGATGGTCACCCCAACCATCAATAGTTACTATGTGACAAAATAACAAGCAACTATTTTCACCCACTTACCCTCAACCAAATCCAACTTTCTTTTCCTTTACCTATTCACAAAGCCCCAACCTATTTTTTGAACCACACCCAACCTATTTATCATTAGTATTGACCCACTTATTGCTATAATTAGTCAATTTATTTATCAAGAATTTATTGTATTTAATTTCATTATCTTCTATGATTTATGCAAGTATTTTATCTTTCAATTTTTGAACTTAATTATTTCAAAAGGCATGGATTGATAGATTTTGAGGAAGCTCTTACTTATGAGATATTGCTAGAGTTAGGAAATCCATCTAACTATCTATCTAACCAACCATTTGATTTAATGTTATCTTATTTGCAGGTCATGATTCCCAAGCTAAAAAATATCTCTTTATAATCATTTTATTTAATCTGCACACAACCAAATAGGTTTTTATACCATACTCTTATATAGTTTATTTCTTCTTCCTTTCTTGGAATATAAGCTAAAATTATCTAAAACATTATGGCATGGCCAATGGGACCCTTGAGTCTCTACTTCAGTTTATTTTGTTCACCTCTACATGTTATTCTCCCTATTCTATGCTCATTAAAAAAATTAAAATTTCTTTTAGGTTTAAAATCAACTACATACACTAGTTAATTTCAAGTTTAATTTAGTTAATTTGAGACAAAGTAATTTAATCATAGCATCACTTGTATCACACACACAAACCAAACCACCTACATTAATAAAACATCAAAATAACTTGACATAAGGTCTGACTAGGATTTCATCACCTAGAAGTCACCTTACCCGTTCTTAGTGAACTTATTTAGAGGTCATTACCAAGGGCAGAACCAACTCAGCTATTTGGTTGAGTATAAACTTTAGAAATTAGTGTATACTATCTAAGAACTTGACACCTTTATCATTACAATGTGTGAAGTGAGGGGGTAGGCCTCAATACTAGGCCATTTATTGAATTTCCAATATAGATCCTTTTTTTAAGAGTCTAAACACAACCATAGACTTATTTTCTAGTACCCACTCTACAAGCTAATTTCAGTCACATGGTTCTTAAATCTTAAGTCATAAGCCAAAAGAGAGACTAAAAAGAACTTTAAGACTTAGTGTACTTTTTATTGTGTTTGATTTCCTTTCTCATTTATTGTTTTCTTTCTATTTGAGTAGTGATATGTTTTTTGTATTCTCTCTCCCTTATCTTGCATGGTTCTAACTCACCAGTAGTGAAAGAACCTAGTAAGATATAACCCATCACTAAACCAATCAACCTCTTCTACATCCTCATACATATATTATGTCTCTAAACTAAAAAAATCTCCTCATCCTTAGAGAAGTCCTTATTTCCCTCATGTAATTCTCTAAGGAGATACAAACTTTTTCACCTTCTTAGATGACAATCCTATGGCCCTTAAGCATTATCTCATCACCATGCCTCACCATATCCCTAATTTGGTTTCACCTATGGACCCACCTTATAGAATTCATTCCCACCTCATGGGGAACACTTCTATTACCACAGTCACCACCCAACTATTGACTACCCAAGAATATTCATCTACTAATAATCCCTTTGATGCTACTATGGAAAACCATCCTACCCAACCTACCAATATCCTTACACATTCCACCCTCACCAATAACTCCTCTACCCTAGGAAAAACCTAACCATTAACCACCTATACTCCACTCACCATGGGAGTAATTACTACTAAAATTGCCAACCTTCTTTTGGCTGCTCCCAATCTAGTAGTCACTACTCTACTTTAAAGTCTTGTAGTGTCTATACCTTATACCTTACCACCAATAAATACAAAGTTCACCACCTTTCCTTTAGTTATAAACCCAACCATAGCTCTTACCCAACCCACCTTAACATCTCAACAAGTGCATATCACACCTAACTTAGGTTACATACTTAACCCACAAGGGTATGTACACCTACCCACTACCCAACCACCTATATCCACCTACCCCTATATGGCATACACCTAACTACCTATGTACACATATCAATATGTGGTAGCTCTTCAACTTATTACTAATATTAATGTCACCCAATAATAACAAAAATATACACCTTACAAACTTTCATGTGCACAACCTAAATGGATCTAAGGAAAATGATAATGGATAAAATGACCACTCTAGAGTCATCCATTTTTGAGGTTCACAATATTTTATCATATGACCAAATCTACAATAAGCCCATTCACCCATCTATCCATATCATAACATATCCTCCTAAGTGGGAGCTCCTAAAGTTTTCTAAATTTTAAAGTAAGGAGGACCCCCAACAACACCTTAGAGATTTAGGCATTCATGTTATTTGATTGCCTATGATTATGCTCTCTTTTTTAGGACCTTCCCTATGTCTTTATCTAACCCAACACTATATTAGTATAGTGTCATAACAAAATATTCTCTCTTCTCTTTCACCTATCTAGCCCAAACTTTCTTGGATCACTTTTAAATAAAGATCTCCAAGAAAGTTTCCATCAATGACCTTTATTCCATCTAGCAATTTGATGATGAATCTATTGTTGATTTTGTAACTCGTTGGAGAAGCCTAACCAATAAACTTCTTCTCTTTATCCCAACCTAAACCAATATAAATTTTTACTCAACTATGTGCCAAACATATCTCTTTTACATTACATGTTCAGAGCTTCAGAACCTTTGACAAAGATTTTACCATGGCACATAAACTAGAAAATAGATCCATTGATGAAGGAAAGTTAAAGTTGAAAAACAAAAAATATACCTTTAAATACAATGAGGCCTCTTCCTCTAAACCAAGTAACCAAACCAACACCAACACCAAGAATAAGGGAGGTACTAATGTAGTTGTCCTTAAGACCACTCCTCCATCATTTTTCAATCAACTAAACTCTTATAACTCCTCAAATAAAAACATGAGGAACTAAAACCAAAATATCCAAAAACAATTTACCTTACTTGGGGAGTCTTATGTTTCAATATTAGAGAAGTTATTGAAAGCTAATATCATATAGCTTCCTCCCATAAAACCCCCTAAACAATTTTATTCTTCTCATCTTACACTTGGTTGGTACAATGATAATGACTTATGTGCTTTCCATCAAGTAGTTAGGAATTATTTTAGTAGGTGTAATACCTTTAAAAACATTGTACAAACCCTCATTGACAAAGGGGAACTAGAGTTGGACAACCCCAATGCACCTCCAAACCAAGACCTTGACATTTTTAGATAAACTTTTCCAAATCATGCACCTACCAAACATGAGATCAATAAAGTTGAGTCTTCTCATGATTCCCATACCATCAATATGGTTCTTGATGTGCTCATTACTAAAGAACCTACCACCTAATCTATTTGTTCTTTTACCTTTCCACTTATTGAGATAGTGGAATTACCTTCTCTTCCTTTGAAGACCAAAACCATGAAAGTAAGATTTTTACCTCCTCCACTCATTGAGGTAATAGAGTCATCAACCCCTCCTTAAAATGGTATATCAAAACAAGCAACCATCACCACTTTGCCTCCTCCCTCAACTACTAAACAATTCACTTCCCCTTTGGAGATCATTCCCAAGGAAGTAAATACCATATTTGCACCCCCCATAGAAGAACCACCCATAAAAACCTTACATCCTTTGATTGATGAAAAGGATAAGGATACCATTCCCCTTTCTCAACCTATGGGTTTATGTTTTGAGTCCACTATCTAGGGAATAAGACCAATCTTTAAACCATTATCTAGACTAGTTTAGAGATTGGAATTTGTCTCCAAACCTGACATGGATCAAACTAGCTTTTGGTAAAAATTTGGGCTCCCTTATATCACTAAACAAGAACCTCCAACCACATCTTTGATAGACCAACCCACTATCAAAATAATCAAAACCTCTACCAACCCAACCATCCTTCAGCGATCTAAAACAACCAAACCCTAAATAACCAAATCATCCTCAATCACTTCAACCAAACCAACCAAAAACTTTAGCATCCTCCCTGCGTAGAGCCTTAATCACAAATATTGGAAATTGGAGATAACCTCACCAAACCCATCAACCAAGCACCAAACCAAGTCAACCAAAGAGGTAAAACCACCAAAAAGATAAAAGGTCAGAGTTTCCCCTCCCTCAACCTTGCCCTCTATTTTGGGGCCTCATCCCTCTAATTTGATTAAGAAGCTATCTATTTCAACCAAAACCTAACCACCACTTTTGGTTATGCCATCAAACTTACTTTATGACACACCCATCTTCACCGAGCCATCAATAAAAAAATTGGCTACCTTGAAAACTTCTACCTCCAACCTATCAACTTCCTTACTTAAACCAAAAATATCAATTAAGAACACCACCTTACCAAAGACCTATACTACCAAAACTATTCCTAGAAATACTTCCATCTGAACCACCAAAGTAAAAATCTATATACCCTCGCCACCTTTAGCTGAGTCTTACTTGAATATTTTCCAAAGGTTATTACAAGCTTCTTTCTTGATCTTCCCTCCTATCAGACCATTTGATCCTCTTTGTCCAAAACTAGTCTGGTATAATGATCACCAAGTGTGCTCTTATCATAAGACACCCATGCATAAAACAAAGAAATACAAAGCTCTCCAAACCATTATCCATCAACTCTATAATGAGGATGATCTATTATTAGATGAACCTCCCATGATCCCACTACTAGAATAACTATCAACAACCAATACCCATTGCCTACCTACTCCCCCAATTTCACCTTAGAGTTAGGGAGAACTAAACCAATCTCCCACCATAACTCTTCCCTCTATCCATACTATCCATGTGGTCACAAGATCACAACAAAAGGATAAGGGGAAGGTGAAAGAGTCCATACCATGGACATACACATCTTCTACCTCCCAACCAAATCAAATCCAAACATCTTAACCTTTAGCCAAACCTAAGGTATCCATATTGGGTACCTCTCATTCCAACCCCTCTGAATCAATTATAAGAGTGGTTATCAAATAACTTCACCAAACCTTGATAAAGATGAAATTATATGAATTAATTTATACCTCACCTCATCATTTTCAAGTAATGATAGAGGCATTATAATAAATAGAGGTTCGACCTGAAGACCCTCAACCTTTGACATCCTTTATTGGTGCTCTCCAAATTTCTAACCTTGTCACCTTCAAGGATTCAAAAATACCTTCTATCCACCATGATGATTCATATCCCCCTCTTTTCATCACTACCTACATCAACTACACCTACGTCAAATGGGTTATGATTTATGGGGGAGCCAGTATTAATATCATCTCCTCCCATGCCTATGATCAACTTAAACTACCAAACAAGGTCATGTCTAAACCCTCGATCATACTCTGATCCTTAAATGACACCATGACCATTAATCTAAGAACTATCATCCTTCACATCCATTTAGGACCTTGCAAACTCTTATAAATATTCTATATAGTTGAAGGCAAATTTCAATATAATGTTTTATTAGGATGACCTTGGATTTTCTCCCTAGGTTTTGTACCCTTTACCCTTCATTGTTGCATCAAATTTGATCATGAAGGTTAGGTTTTCACTATAAAATCTGGCCCAAGTCCCTTTTCATCATGAAACATGACTTATCAACCCAAAGACATCCTCCTACCTCTATCTAATACACCCTTATCAACCAAAGACAAACCCTCAATGACAAAAGAGGAAGCCATATCTTCTTCTACCAATGAGGCATCTACTATCTCATCGATCCCCTCAGATCAAATATCCACCATAGACCCCTTGAAATCAACATTATAATTCTTTTCACTTGGAGAATATCACCTCTTTACCCATAATACCTTCTTTACTCCTCATGAATACAAGTAACTTAACAACCAACTTAGGTATGACCCTAATATCACAGCCATTGTTCCCTTTGGAACTTCAAACTGTCAAATCCATTTCATTTATGAGGGATTCAATAAAACCCTTCTCACTTTCATCACCTCTCTTTCACCTCAACCATTCACCTCTAGATTCTCCTATCTAGATAAAATGAGTTTCACCAAGACATATCTCCATAGGTATGCTTGGAAAGGATTTAGTCTTAGATGATATGAGCATGGTCCACATGAGTTGATTTCAATTAAGACTAGAAAGATTCATGAGAAACATGGCCTCAAATTCATTTTACCCACAAAGAAAACCAAACCACCTACCATCACCATTGTTGAGGAAGACATCCCTTCCTCACCGACCTCTTCCCCACTTTTGTGTGAGGATGATGATATCATCCCACCTAAATTTTTTTCATCAACATGATTAGCCTTAGACCCCTAAATTATCAAAAGGATGGGGAAACCATAACCATTCATATGATGGATCCAAAGATGATAGGAGATGACTCTCCAACCATTAATACCATTTAATATCAAGATGATGATTCCATTCTCACCTACCTTGATGCACTAGATTCTTCCATCCACAAATTTATACCCCCAAGATCTCAACCATGTTAAATGAATTCACCATGGATATCAAATTGGGCACTCCAAACAACCCTCACATTTTCAAAATTGGCCAATTGATAAATCTTAATTTGCTTTGAAGATCAACACAAAACTACCTTTATTAGCCCATGGGGGACCTTTTGCTCTAGGGTCATGAATTTTAGACTAAATAATGCTAGTGCAACCTACCAATGCCTCATGACTTACATCTTCCATGCCCTGATCCAAAAGGTTATAGAAGACTATGTGGATGACCTCCTTAGGAAATCTAGATATTGTAAGGATCATTTGGTCATTATTAAGATTATCTTCGAGTAACTCATCTCTTACTATGTCCACCTTAACCCTTAAAAATGAATTTTGGGGTCTTGTCAGGAAAGCTCCTTGGTTTTATCATTTCCCTTTAGGGAATCAAATTTGATCCCACTATAATCAAAATAATCCTCAAAATGCTTCCTCCAATCAACCTCAAGTAACTCCATAGCCTATAGGGGAAGATACAATCCATTCATCACTTTATCTCTCAAATTTTAGATTGATGCCAACCGTTCCACCAAATTCTAAAGAAGAACATATATTTTAAGTGGAATGATAACTATCAAAAGGTCTTTGATTCACTTAAATAGTACTTTTTCCCCCCCTATACTCAATCCTCCCAAAGATGATCAACCTTTTTACCTTTATATCTCTATCACCAACTACTCCTTAGGGGCGATGCTTGCTCATCAGGATGAATAACACAAAGATCAATCCATAAACTACATCAGTCACATGCTTGTAGAGTATAATACTTGGCACACTCATACCATTAAAATTTTCTTAGCAATGGTATTTGTGGCCACCAAACTTCACCATTACCTCCTCAACCACAATACCTATGTTATAACCAATACCAACCCACTCAAGTATATGTATTCCAAACCATACCAAAACCAATGCATGACCAAGTGTCTCATGCTTTTAGCTAAGTTTAACCTTGATTTCCTTTAATAAAATTCAATTATAGGGAAATTTATTACTGAACAATTGGACAATGCACCATTGTAGATAACCAACCTCCTCCTTTTGATTTTATAGATGAGTCCATCATGACCCTCTCTTAGGCAAACTTCACCTATCAAGTGACCATGTTCTTTGATAGATCAAAGTGTTAACATGGTGGGAGAGTGGGCATCATATTTATTACCCTTTATAAAAAACCTCTTCCTTTAGCCTTCAAGTTATAGTTTTAATGTACCAATAACATGGTTGAGTATGAATCCCTAGTCACAGGACTCCAAACTATGTTAGCATTGGGAGTCAAAATGACCAACATATTTGGTGAATCTCAACTTGTGGTCAATAAAATCAATGGCTCTTATAAATCTAATAATGATGTTTTACAATATTACAAACAACTAGTTGATGAAATCTTCACATCATTTGAGCATTACCATATCAAGGATACCCCACAATCTATGAATATGTTCACTAATACCATGGCTTTCCTCACCTCTCAGATCCTATCTGCACCCACTAACTCTAAGATATTTATCATTATTCACCAACTTACCAATCCCTCCTACATTAAACAAGATTTTACCACCATATTTAATGTGAAGGAGACCCAACCTGACCTATGGTATCAACATACTTTTGACTATATTAATCTTGTCATCATTCTTTTTGGTCTTTCTAGTAATGCTTGAAGAGAATTTGTCCAAAGTACCTCACATTATACCATTATGGGGGTTATTATTTATAAATATGGATTTTATGGTCTCCTCTTTTGTTGCCTATATAGTCATAAACCCTCTCATTCTATCAGGGAAATGTGTGATAGGATTTTTAAGGGACACTTTAGTGGCCTAGTCATCACTAAACACATTCTTCACCTTAGCTATTATTGGCCTACCCTTAACCAAGACTACTATGATTATGTGAAAAATTGTGTTAAGTTTCAAAAACATGCCAATTTTCATCATGAACATAGCCATGGTCTTCATGTCTCTATATATTTCTAGCCTTTTTCATAATGGGGTTTGAACCTCATTGGTGAAATTAACCCCCATTCTTCATAGTGACATAATTCTATCATCACTACAATTAAGTATTTCACCAAATGACTAGAGGATATTCCTCTTGTCTCAACTAAAGATAAAAATATTGTCTACTTTATCAATCATCACATTATCTATCATTTTTATGTTCCTCACAAAATTATCACCGACAATGGCAAATCTTTTAAAAATAAACAAGTCCAAGGTCTTTGTGATGCATTTGGCATCAATCTCAATTTATCATCACCCTATAATCCTTAGGCTAATGGATAGGCTGAGGTCTCTAATAAAACTCTTAAAAACATGCTAACTAAAATGGTCAATGCATTTGGTCAAGATTGGCATTTGCACATCCCTTTCACCTTATGGTCATATCAAACTAGCATCCAAACCCCTATGGGTGCTACCCCAGTCTCTCTTGTGTTTCAAGTGGAGTTTATCTTACCTCTCAAAGTCCAAATTCCTTCACTTCACATATCCCTATAAGATATCATTTCTAAACATGATTATCATCAACACCATTTAGCCCAGCTTGAGCTACTTGATGAGTGTCATTTAACTACCCTTACCCATCATCATGTCTATCAAGATCACATCAAATGAGATTTAAAAAAACACCTTAAAATATGATATTAAATATTAGAGACTTCATCCCAAAGGAAAAACAAAATGTCACCAATATGGAGAAAAGTAAGTGGGGAAAATTTTCTTTAATTATCTTGGACCTTATATCATAACACACAAGTATGGATCAGGAGCTTACCAATTATCCTCTCTCAAAGGCAACCTAGAACCTGATCCCCTCAATGCTTCACATTTACATCTTTTCTTTTGTTAAAAAATATCAAACTCACCTCTTGTCTAGCTTAAACTCATCCCTTATTTTCAAACACATTCATCTCCTTATTTTAGGGATAACTGATTAGAACTGAATCATGTGATTATCCATAACTATCATAGCTTAATATTGAACAATGGGTACCATAGCTCTACCCATGGCATGATACTCATGGTACTTTCTACCCCTTTTATAGGATGAATTATCATGATTGTTGTCACCTAGACCTCTGTACACCTAATCAGCCTTATTGTGTTTTTAGTTTTTCCTTCATAAAGTTCAACCTTTAAGTCTATATAAGCAAGTCTATGTCAAGCAAAAAATCAAACAAGAAAAGTCAAAGTCATAACCAAAAATAATCATGGGTTATTCCTATATTTTGTAGACTACTCCCTTGAAGTACAACTACTAGAAACATATTACAATTGTTCAAAATAAGGTAGACTACTCCTTTAAAGGATAGCTATCAAAGGCATTAGCAAATCACACAAAATTAGACCACTCCCTTGAAAGATGGCTAAGTAAAGCATTTTTCAAAGCATAGCAATTTATTGGAAGCTTCTCATATTGATTAGCTTCCCCAACCCTCCCAAACAAAAAATAAAAATAAAAAGACCCATTATCAAGCATAAAAAAAGAAAACTACTTTTTAAAGCCACAATTAGCTCTTATAAGCATGATAATTTTAAGATCCATAGTTGGCTCTCATGAGTAGGCTTCCTGTATTGATCAATCAACACCTTATATGAAATAATATTATTTATATTGACTCTTTCGTAACCTATAGAAGGGCATGCCAGTCTCACAAGAAGGTTCCATTTTCATCCATCTCCCCTTTATACTCTATAAACAAAGGATTTTGAGCTCACTTGACATCATGTGAACAAGACACCTTTCTAAATAGCTAATGAATGCTAATACAAATCATTCGATGGGCTTATAATATTTTGTTTTGGTTTAGTCCTTGCCAAAAAAAAACACTATGACCTCTCCTTATCCTCTTATAATTGGTCAATATATTCACTCAAACATTTTGTCTCTTGATTATCTTCTCTTTCTCACATTTATTTTTGTTATTCAATGTACTTTATGTGTTCTACCTTAAGAAAAAACACCATAACCATAATCACATCACATCATGTCATCATCATATCATGAAAAAAAGAAAACATTATTAGCATAAACCATATCCATGAACATAATCATAATAATTAACATCATAGTATCCATGAACAATCAAGCAATAAACCACTTTAAACACATGTCTAAATCTGAAGGAGGAAGCATATACACATTAAAACATAGCATCGACATCATCATCATATCAATGTTCATCTCGAAATAAAAAATTAGAATCATCACATCCATTAAAGGCATCATCATAAATAATAACAAACAAACCATAAACAATAAATCCATGTGATCAACATCCTTGCATTATCCATCCATCACACAAACCATTATCATATCAAAACATACTAATTATGACCATCATATCAACATCATCTAGATCCGTAGCCAAACATCATCATCAACATAAATAAAAATCCATCACATTCTTAGCTAAGTGAGTCCATATCAACATATTTATCCATATCATAACCATAATCCATAACATCATCAATGACTAACATGAACACCAACACCATGAACAATAATAAATATGTAAAGATCATGAGTCTATAATCATACATAACCACATAATCATCATGTATACAATAAATATGCATGTATCTCTCTTAAAATATAAATTTCAGCACATCAACTCATAGGCTGATATCAAAATCATATACAAAAAAGGATAAATATCTCATAGCCATATCATAACTATGCCTTTGGGACACCACTGTCTCCTAGTGCATATCTTCCCAAGGTCCTTGCTTGTTCTCCCATGGATGTGTCCCACTATAGTAATTTCATCATACTATCACCACTTGCCAAACTAGCTATGTACTCACCCTATTAGGGCTCATCAGGAAAATGTCTCAAGACTATGGCCTTATAATAGTGGATCTCCTCCACTATGGATATTTACCATGCCATGGGAATAGTTCCTAGTGGTCCTATAGGTGTTATGGTTCCCATTCCATCTAGTCTCAAAGAGTCTCTCTCTTGGGTAACCAAGGACAGTGTAACTCTAGCTTTATCTATCTCATCTACAACTATAGCCAGTTGACCCTATGTATCTTCCAACTAGCCCTATAGTGTTACCATGATAGCTTGTACTATGGCTAGTTCTACTTGAGCTTGATCTCTCTCTATAATAATTACTTGTACATCTGGGGTATCCCATTATACCTATGCTTGTTGACCTCTACAAGTTGGGTCAACATCCATCAACTACTTATCACACCTCTTATGAGATTGAAACCCCCACAACTCCTTGTATATCTAGACTAGAATCATAGACACCCAACCAAACATTGTACACCTTAGTATAATCTCCACTAAAACCCCTATTAATAGATAGGGAAACCTCCCACTACTCAAATTTGATAAGTCAAAGCATGAGACTACCATATTCATCATGCTCATCAGTCTCTTATCATCTCTAGCCCTCTGATATAGTGAAGTGTAGATAAAACCTTTGGCATACCACCTAGCAAAATCATGGTCATCTTTATATAGTAGCTCCATGATCTCATTTCTCTCCTCTCTCTCTTAGTGTGATAAATTAGCTCACCCCAAAGGGGTAGACATGTAATCCTATTCACATCCTCAAGTGAGATCATTATTTCACTAGTGGCTAGTAGGAAGGTGTTAGTGTTTATATCCCATCTCTCGATGAGGGACATTATCATCACAACATCCCATGTCACATACTTATAATGAAACATCATACCAAGCCCCACCTCCTCCATATGTACCTAGTTTACAATAGTCATACCTCAGTGAAGATTTGAGGCACCTAATCTTGTATCTAAATATGCTCTTATGCCTATAAAGTTTGATATCAAATAATTTTAGTTCTCTATATTATTTTATCCTAAAAAATTACCCTGCTAAAACCTATGCCTATGACTTATCTTTAAAACAAATCCCTTAACCTACCTTATTTTCACCTTGATCCATTGACCTTCTATCTAGAACATTCCACCCTCTACCCCTTAAATACTAGTAGTAACTTACATTATTACCCATAAAACTTCATCATTGCCCTTGACATCATTTCTTTCTAGCCAAAATATTACCTATAAACTTTAAAACTTACAAAAACATTAAACATTTGTAAAAACACAAAAACATTTCCCACCTCTATCAACCATCAATGGTCATGGTGATCATTGATGGTCAGGAAGCCTACTATCATCGATTATCAACCATCGATGGTTGATACTGATAATTGACAATTGGGTATAGCTACCAATGATCATTGTGTGTGACCACTAATGGAATGCCTATACCCTACTCACTCAAAAATCTATCAAAGCACCAAAATCCAACCCCAAATTTACCTAAACACCTATTTTACCCTACCCTAATCCTACCCTACCCTTCCATTTCCAAAACCACCCACTAATTTCACTAAATAACATCTAAATACCTAACCCTATGGTAGAACTAAACAAAACCAATCACTCACACCGTACTAAAAACCTTCAAATACAAATACATTTACAAAATCAAATATACTCTATCAATTGAATACAACCCCTACCTCATTCCTCAACCATCATCAAGGAATAATCCTGGGACCCACTACCCAGTCACATCCTTATATACCCTACATACTAGCTAGGTCCACCTTTTATAGCTCTATTAACTCACTCCAACTCAACCACTATCCTACTTAGCAAACATCATTTTCACTCTCTCATAAAATCCCAATGTCTAAATCTTCAAATGAACAAAAATGACACTTGGTAGTGCCTTTTGTTTTTGCACTTTTAGGGTTTCACCCTAACCATTGATAGTTAGTGTGATCACTAATGGTTAACCCAAGAACCCTAACCATTGATAGTTAGAATATTGGGTTTTATCACCAAAAACAACACCTTTTCAAAGTTTTGGCATATACCAAGCTCAGTGCCCACCCATAGAGATTACCTTCTCTACTCACCTTGACCACTGACCACATCACCTCATCAGTGGCCATTTTGACACAAACTAGTGCATATTTTTTTATGATGACCTTACCCTATCTTTTTGATTGAACAAACAACACTTGCCATGTTGAACCATTTTTTTTGAACTTGTACTATCCTACACTCACTAGACCCACTTGTGTCATTTTGAGAGCACTTCCTACCTCAGATTCCCATGACTAAACCAGACCAATTTATGTTTTTTTCAAGAGAAATTCCTACCTTGGATACCCATGAAAACATAGACCTTGCCTAGGAGAATTGCATTTTTCCCAACCACCATGCCTAAATGCAATCATACAGTCCACTTGTCACTTGTCCTTCTAGTACCAACCTTATACCAACTATGGAAACCTAGTCAATGCATGATCTTAGCTATCACACTTTTGTCATACTAAGTGCACATGTTTGTGCTTTAATGCCCAACCTATCATCCAAATTTTATCATCACCTTCACCACTCTTTAAACCCATACCTAATTCTATTTAACCTCATCAATTCCTAGTTTGAAGGGGAACGCCTCCTCCCATGCTTGGGGCAATCAAACCTTTAACCCACAATCCATTTTGAACCTTTAACCCACAATCCATTTTTATTTTTTATCTTCTTGATATAAACTTCATAATAAAAAGGGGCAAAATGTAGACACTAAAAATCTACACACGATGGTTCTGAATGTCACAACTCACCTCAACCACCTCAAGACCCCCTTGGGTCCAACCTTGGCCTCTTGACCACAAACCAAACCTAACCCAATTTATATTGACCTATTAGTTAAACCCACTTTTTTAACCCAACTTGACTTTAACCCTTGATTATCGATGGTCACCCTGATTATCAGTGGTCAGGTTTATACTATCTCAACCACTTAACTACCACATCATTTTGACTTGATTTTTTATAATTAAGCTCATCTAAATTCATTTTTAATCCCATGCATGTGAGATATAAATTTAGACAATAAGTTAGACCTCTTATTAATGTCTTATTACACATCTCCTTCCTTCCTATAAGAAGAGAGGGTTAGGAGGTGAAATGTGATCCATAATAATCAAGATCTTTTGCATCTAGAGTTTCTTTTGCAGGTATTCTTCCAACAATCTATTGATCCATCCATCACAATAGAGAGCATAAGTGCTACCATCCATTGACCAATAAACAAGTAACATTACTCTATTGAAATCATCCTAGACTCCATTAACAAGTTTTTTACCCCAACCTTTCACCTTATCAACCACTAGCAAGTTAAGTATCTATTTTTAAGTATTTAGTCACTTTACTTGTATTTCATGATCAACCCAGCCCAAGCCAATCTCTCAAAATATTATTATAAAACCTCATTAATAAGCCTTTTATTACCTAGACCCAACCCATAATGACCATCAATGGTTACCTTGATTATCAATGGTCTGTCCCAACCACTAATAGTTACCCCTATCATAAAAAATTACCCTAATTAATGATGATCACCCCAACCACCGATGGTCATTATGTGATAAAATAATAACAAGCAATTTTAACCCACTTACCCTCAACCAAATCTAACTTTCTTTTCCTCTATCTATTTACAGAGACTCAACCTATTTTCTAAACCACACCTGACCTATTTAGCATTAATATTGACTCACTTATTATTATAATTAGTCAATTTATTTATCAAGAATTTCTTGTATTTAATTTTAGTATATTTTGCTATCTATGGAAGTATTTAATATTTTGATTTCTAAACTTAATTATTTCAAAAGTCATAGATTGACAATCTCTAAAGAAGCTCTTGCTTCTAGGATATAGCTAGCACTAGGTGATTCACCCAAATATCTATCTAACCAACCATTTGATTCAATGTTATTTGATTTATAGGTCATTCCTTCCAAGCCAAAGAGGATATCTCTATAATCATTTGATTCAACATGCACACAACTAAATAGGTTTTTCTACCATACCTGTATCTTGTTTCTTTCTTCTTTATTTCTTGGAATATAAGTTGAAATTATCTAAAATAGTATCTCCATATTATATGGCTTATTTGTGTCTAGATCTAACGTAGTCTTATACCATGGTCTTATCCTGTACAACCATCTTTGGGGAGAGACCATGTCTAATTATTATTCTAAGCTAAAAATACAACATTTCATACTAAATTTTACTATTTATGAAATTATAGTTTATAGTTTCTAATTTATAATATTTTTTTCTTTGTTTCATTTAGGAGGATATATATTTTATAGAGTGATGACAGGGTCAGATGATGGATATCATTCGTGACCTACCCCTATTCCATAAGGAGAAATCTATTATTAAGAGGGAAGGCCTCACCTATGTGGGTTAGTTAGAATTGATGTTGTATGATGTTCATATGATGAAAACATTAGTTTATCAATGGGATGTAGATATTAGTACATATTTGTTGTCTACATGTAAGATGATGGTCACTCTAGAGGATGTCTAGAGGATATTGAGATTTATGATTACTGACACTAGATCTATATTATAGGGTGTTCTAAGGCCAAACCCAAGCATATTTCCCATAGATATTTTATTGGTAGATCTATTAGATGATGTGATCATAATGATATTGATGTTATATTATTGATGATTATGTTATTTAATGTTCTCCTTATGCAAAAATTACTTATTATTTTATTGGATTTATTCATAGTGGTGGATAGTGGTAGGGTGTCTATATCATATAGAATGCATGGTATCATTCAAGATATATAGTAACATGGTATCATGTATTCCTAGGTTTAGACCATGTTGGCACATTTATACCAATATATTTATAGATTCACACATGATCGATTTAATGGAGGCATTGGCCTAGCCACCTTACTACATTGTTAGGCTTACAAACACATAGAAAATACTTGATTGGTGAGGATGTTAGACTCTAATTGGGCACATACATAGGTATTTGAATTGATTTGGATTAGTATAGGTCTGGTGTAATATCAAATTACCATGCAATAGAGGAGGATATTAGATGAGTTAACTATTGACTCTATTGTTTGGATACCATTCACAGGTTTTACTAGTTAGCTAAAAGATAATTCACAATTATGTTAGATACATTTTAGATATTGGTACCATGATTAGTAGATAGATGTATTTGATAATTTTAAATATGATAAATTTAAATGGTCATTTAGATTGAAACATGATGTGTCCCCAGCTTCATGGGTGTGGGCACATATTATGTGGGCTCCAGTGAGACTAGGTGACATAGGTAAGCCATGTGTGACATATATGTTTCCCATTTAAAAATATGAGAGGGATATTATGATAAATATCCTAGACATGGATGATTAAAGGTGTACCTACATAGATACCACATGGTGCATACAACATAGGTGGTCCTAATTATTCTGAGGTGGAGGAGATAGAGTTTTTGATGATGTGTTAGACCTTAAGCTTATGAGGTTTGTTAGAGGTATGGGATGTTTGAAATAATTTATTACTATAGGATTATTATTTTTTGAATTTTTTATGGAATGATAGATAATTAATTTTTATTTTATGTCTATTTACTGATGAGGATTATTAGGTAATAATAATTGAGTCTACACTGTGAGAGTTGACACATCATGTACCTAATGATGATGTGGAGGGTGGTATTATTGAGTGACCAATAATAGTTTATAGTGTTCATACACCCATATTTAATTGATCCATGATTTAAAATACCACCTATATTTGGGTTTTGATAGAGTAAGATGACCTATGAGTTAAGGTGGTGAGACTACATATGCCCCCACCAAACCTAGCTACTATTTTGGCTCCTAAATTTTTAGATGAGTATATAAGATTATAGAGAGAATATACAAATATTAAGGCATGATTGGATATATATGAGGATTGATATAGGAGATAAAGATCATGGTATAAGACACAAGGTGATATTGGGGATTTTAGTTCTAGTTCTCATGTTTTAGTAGATATAAACTATATTGACATGGATGAGGAGGGTATTGTGGACCATGATCTAATTATAGAGTGATGTGTCATTCATTGGATTTTATAAACTCTTTACATAAATTTATGTTATTTATTTTTATATATTTGGGGTTTTTTTAAAATTATATGTATTTAGAATATTGGAATTTAAGAAGTATGTATTTTTATTTTATTTACACATGTTTTAATGTTAAAATTGTAACAAGTTTCTAGCATTTTTAATATATGATTATGATGTATATTTGAGAATAATGTAGAAAATATCTATACCCTACATGAAAATTTTACCAACACAAGGGGAATAATAACTATGAACCAAATTGATCATGTTATATAGTTAAATCATTATAATTTGGTTGTATTATTGACCTATGTATACTTGTAGTAGGAATGTGTGTACTATCTATCATAATAATATTTATTGGTTGTTGCACTATCACTAATGATTGGTTCTTATTTCCCTAAATTGAAATGTTGTAATAAGTTTACTAAAATTTATATATTGGCTACCATTTTTGTTGACTTTTTGATAAAACATATCTCATATCTTGGTTCTCTAGATGCATTTCTAGCAATATGATGAGTAACCATTAGTTCCTTAGTAGGAATGTATTGGGATAACTCAATCATAGTAGAATGTGATATAATATAATGATGAGAAGGAGACCTATATGTCTTTGATGTAAATGTGATAATACATCTATCAATATAATGTTCAATTCTATCTCAAAGTGCACAACAATCACCATCCCAATGACCATTAATGTGATGATAGTTACAATAAAGTTGATTTCTGAATCTATCTAAATGATACAATGGATGATATTGATTGGGAGTAAGTATGATAATCCTCTTATGAATAATTTATAAATAATTAATGAGTCTCATCTCTAAATGAATCAAACTATATAGGTTGGCTCTTGGCATAGTGTGTTTTAGTCACTACAAGATTTGATCTATAAACTAATTCTTTCCATTTATTGAGTATTTTAAATTGTTGGTGTTTTTTCATAGTTTCTTTTGGAAGAATTGGATTAAGTGATTCAACATAATTGAATGACTCTGGTGGTAACAACTCACTATCAACATATACCTTTGTATTAGTTTGAACAAGTCTTGATGTCTTCTCTAGTACAATAGTTTCATAATAAGTATGTTAAAATGACTTAGATGTTTACTACAAAAATTATTCCTTAATATGTAAAATGATACCTCTACAAAAGACATAATGTGTCTCCAAATCCATTGGTTGATAGATTAACTATTACATGCATGTCTTAAACCATAATATATAGTCATAAGTTGTCTCTAATTTTCCCTAATGTAATGATTTTAATATCTCATATTCAACTTTGGGTCCCTTATTTTGGATGAAATTCATAAAAAATACTTTCTCTAGCTCCTCATATGTTTGTAGATACCCACTAGGACGTGAATGAATAAATCAATTTCATGCATAATCTTCTAATCTCTTTAAAAACAACTGTAATAAAATTTGACTACCATTACACCAATTCATAAGTTTTTTTAATATTTAATATGTAGACAAGGATCACCACTACAATTAAACTTTAACAAAATTTGTTATCTTAAAATTATATGGTAATGGTGCATACAAGATATTACCTATTATAGGGTTACCTTAGTATTAAAATCAACCCAAGAATTATATGCCTTACTTTCTAAGGTAATTTGGTGTATTTTATGTTGTAAAGCATCAATAACATGCATTAGAGAAAGAATCTCTTGTTTATATCATTAAGGGGCTCATTTAATAATTGATTTTTATTTTTAATTTTAGCCATTGGTATTGATGAGGCCATGAAATAGCTCAGTATATCAGCAAATGACACCATTTTCTCTTGCATAAATTATGTGAAAATTGTTAAACATGTATAATGAAGATTGTTAATATTCTTCATTATGTGAAAATTGAATTTGTTATTTGTTAGGTTTTTAGCCTAGAATAAGAATCGGTTTCAAAACTGATTTGTAATGTTGTTAAGGATAAGAAATTAGTTCTAAATTAATTTGTTAAGTTGTTAATATTATGAAATCAGTTCTAAACTAATTTTTTAATATTTTTATCCTAGAACAATAAGTTGTTGAAGATGTATTATAAATACAACATTCTCATCCATTGTGAGAGTTAGCATAGAATTAGTAATAGTGAGTAAAAATTTATAAAGGAGTTATTTTTAGATTGTAAGCACTTATAGAATTAATGAATAGTTGAACATGAAGTTTTTACAAAGATGAGTGCTTTTTCAATCTTATTCTAAGGGAGCGCAAGGGCCCACTCAACCAAAGAAGCATGATATATTGTGATATTTATTATATTGTTACATGTTTTTATCTTTCATTCTTATATGAAAATTATTTTTTTAAATATTTAAACTTACAGCTCTATGTTTTAATATGTGTTTCCAACAAGATTACTTTCAACCATTTGAATTTCACGAATTTCTATTTCAAAGCATTTACATTTCAACAAATTAGATCAAAATTATGTTTACATTTTTTTCAATTTACATTTTTATAAATAGATTAAAAATGTGTTTGTTTTAAAATTATTTCAATTCTAAAAAAGTGTATTTATCTTCAAGCATTTCAATATAGTAAGTGTGTTTAATTTTACAAGCAATAGAGTAGATTTCAATTCAATCAAGAAGATTAAAAATAAAGGAGTAAATGGTCTACAACCCCCCCAACCCCCCCAAAAAATAAAATTAAAAAAATAAAAATAAAAATAAAATAAAAATAAAAAATAAATAAATAAATAAATTGACAACTATTATTCATTATATTTTATACCTTATTACTAATTTCTATTAAACATAAAACCTAGTTTGATATGACATCAATTGAACTTAGATAATTTAATAAGAGGACCAAAAGCCCCATCATTTTTGGCACCATTTTTAGAAATCTTTTAGGTGTTAGTAAGGTATAAATCATAAGCTGATAATTGATTAAAAGAACTTCCCATAAACTAAAAAGCTTTATGAATAGACCAAAAGATTAAAAGGGGAGATATATGCCTAAGAACATCCAAAAAAACATAAGTTGAATATAGGAGATAATATTTTAAATCTATTGAATCCATAAAATAGGCCTAGGGTAGATGGAGCTCAACCAACAGGAAGAACCTTTGCCTACCCTATTGTCTTAGACCAAGATGAGAAAGCTCTAATGAAGAACATATCCCTATCCATACTACCTAATTTTAGGGTGATGTAAATAGAAGATCCTGACTATTTATTATTTAATTTCAAAGTATTGTGTCAAGCCTATGACTACAAAATCGATAATCAAAAATTGAAATTACTTCCTTTTACACTTAAGGATTCAACTATGAGGTGGTTTATAGATTTTCATCCAAATTCAATTCATGTAAGATGAAATAGAAAATGGATTATTATAAAAATATAAGGACTATTATATGGTAAAGGATATAAATTTGGAATTATTCCATATAAAACAAAAAGATGAAATTATAAAAGATTATCTAGACTGATTCTTCTTTGTCTATATAAGATGTGGATATGATTTGAATGAAGACTTGAATAAGATAGTTTTATTAAAATTATTAGATAATTATGGTTGATATTAATTGAATATAATGGGAGAAATATATGTGAATAAACTAAGTCTCAATGAAATTATTAAACTATGTAGGAACTATTAAAAAATAAAGGTTAGTAGTAGGAAGTCAAAAATAAGGAAATGAAGTAATGATGTAGGACAACTCATGGAAGAGTTCTCAAACATTAAAATAGACATTTTGGTTTAATTAAACATCACATTATATGGATTTAAAGCATTATATAATACCACTAATTAAACTATAGCTATGTATTGCCTGAAATATAAATTAAAATATGGCCTCTAAGAATGCCCTCTACATAGGATAAATATGTGTAGTATTTGTGATGCAAATGATCATGACATAAAAAATTGTATCATATTTATTATCTTTAATAATAAATTGAAACATATTAACAACCAATGGAAGAACTAAAATACATATATATACAAGGGAAAAATATTTGTTATAATTGTTATCTACTCAAACTTGAACCCTTGTGAAGGTTATTTTAGGCCTTCATACTTTAGAGTAACATGGAGACAATATTAGGTTGTACGTAGCCTAATAGGTGGATTGAATCTCTATATTTTAAGGGTTATCTCCCCTTGATGTATCATTTAAGCTCTATAAACTACACTACCATCTTAAAAGGAAAAAGGAAGTTAAACTCAAATAAAACATATCTAACTAAAGTTATACACTAAATTGTGTCCTTCACTTATCTAATATTCACTAAGAAGGATGAATAATGACATGAAACTTATTTAAATACTCAAGTAAAGGTTCTCCAAATATCAATGTTTCACTTAAAGTCTTATCTTAATACATGATCTAAGGTAGTTGATCACGAGGTCTATAAAGGACATTGATGAAGGATTACACTTACCAAACATACAAGGATATTGAAACACACTATGTAACCTGAAAGGATGAAAAATCACCTACAAATAGGTAAATATGATAGGATAAAATGGAATGAAGCATACACTATCACTATCATTCATCAACTGACCATTAGTATACACTAGTCATAAGCTTTGAGGAGACATGAATTTAATCTTATTCAGTTCATAGAGCCAAGTAAAAGTGTTTTCATGAGTATAGGTCTATAAAAAAATAGATTAATGATGATTAAAAATTCCAAAAATAGGCTTACTTATAGAGAGAATGAGAAAAGAGAGAGAGAGATAAGGCATTCCAAAACTAGGGGTGAACCATCCGCCTAGTCCTCCTCAAATCCTATGTAGTAGTTCCTTCATTTTCTCTTTCTTTCCTCCTTTAAAATGGCATAAAGGTAGATAAGGACTTGTTTTGAAGGTTTTAAGAAGCCATTAACATTCCTTTCTAGACTTTGATGCATATAATCTCCTACATCTTTGTTTGCATGTCCCTATATTCTTGGTGAAGAAGTCACCTACTTGAAAATAGGATATCAAGTCTTAGTCAAGTATTACATCAATATCCTCTATTCTTTAACTATGCCCTTCATCTTGATGGGGTTTTTTTAATACTTGTTAAATTATTTTGACTTTATCTTCTTGACTTGGCATTGGAGGGAAAGAAAGTCCTCCTAGGATAGTTAGAGACCTTTTCAACCTTTGAATATTATTAGAAATAAATCTTTGACTTATTATAGCTCTCATAATTTCATATAGAATAAGTGATAACCTTTTTAAATCTTGTTGAAGAGATTTATATATTAATTTGGTGATTTGACCAATTGACTCTTTTTTTTGAATAAGGTGTAGGAGAGAGGAAACTTGGTTTTTATTTAAACAAGGAAATATTAATCCATGGATGGATTATCAACATCATTTAATACCTAAAAATAGGTACTCAAATTAATTGAAGACTCAATGAGACCTAGTTTTGCACCAAAGCCTTGTATTTTCTCCCAATTCTTTGTAACCCTCAAAATAGGTAAACCTCCCTATGTAGAAGAATGTAAGAATTTTAATAGAAAAATAATAAATTTTTTTAGGACCCATTATGACCTTACAAATCCATGCCAAGTTTTAGGATCCAACTCTAAGTGTAAGTGTCCCCTTTTCTACCATTTCTCTCTCTAATTAGGCCTCCTAGGCCTTGAAATAAAGATTTGGCCCAAATGGCCACCAAAACATGTGAAAAATAAAAAAAAAGTGTTTGATTCACTTTACCTAGGATAATACCATTCTCCATGTCAATTTTCAATTTTTTAGGCCTTGTGTAGATGGGCAAACCAAGAAATGGTTATTCATAAGCCTAGGTACTTGTGCATGATTGAGAGGTAATTTGAATTTGTTTTCATGAAAATAATAAGTTATAATAATTATAAATGAATTTTTTAGACGTTTGGAACATTTATAAAACTCATTCCTTGATATTTATGTCTCTTATTTTACTCATAGGCCTTTATCTATGTTTCTTAGCTTGCAAAACTGGGTTTTCCTCACTTTCTGACCAAGTGGCCAAATTAAAGAGATGGTATAACATGTTGAGAGACATATAAAATAGTTTGGATTATATTATAACCTATATAAATTACTTATAATAATATTTAAATGGTTTATATATCATTTCATAAATTATTCCTTCATAAACAAGCCTTCAATTGCATATTTAGCCTTGTTTCATTGGTACTATACCTACACATGTAAACTAGAACCTTTAAATGGATATTGGGATAGTTTTGAATGAATTAAGATAATTTATATGTTGTAACATTGAATTTTAATGTATTAATAATTACATTTTATCCATTAGGTTAGTTGCAAGGTTTAAGAAGGGTTTAAAGAGATATACGATCTTATCAATGATTCATAAAGGATATGGGTCCATTCCAAAAAAAAATGATAGGATATTGGAGATATGAGAAATATATAATACCTCTAATGGACATCTATAACCATGTAACTTATCCAAGAAGTTATGATCAAAATATTGACCTATTCAAGCTCTTGATAAGGTGAAAAGGGGTTTTATGAGTACTCAACCTTCTTAGCAATAATTCATGTAGGTGTGAGACTTAAAGATTTAACCAATTCCATATTTTTGAATTAAGAGGAACCTAAAATATCCTATAGTTAACTATCACCACCATTAAACTCCCTAGTGAAGGTTTGGACTAGATTTTGAGCCTCCTGGGTTGGTAGACTATTTTTGATTAAGCTAAGGAGAGGAAAAATATCTTGTATTGCATTTTAGAGCTTGTTTTTTAGTTACAACACTTTAGGGAGGTATAAAACATTAATTTTGACATTATAAAATGTCTTAATTCATCATTTATATTCTCAAAACACTTTTAAATATCTTTCTTTTAATCTCAAATTTTGTGAACAAAACCATGGTCTTGACCCTATCTGCTAAATTTAGTTACTTTCACTCTGAATGAGACCTTATCAAAGATTTTTCACCATTGTGAATATGTAAATCACCCAATTACACCCATTATCAACTTGTATTAGATTTGAAATCCATTTGAGTGCTCTTGCATCTCAATTATTCAAACAATACTCATGGTGCACAAACCAACTATAAATGATTCTCATGGTTTCTTGGCCTTCAAATGAGACTGTGAATTGAATTAATATTTTTAATAGTTATATTAAATTTCTCAAAACTTATTATCACCTTGTGAAAGTGTCTAAACTCTCACTTATCTCTCTCACACAAGCTTTCTTCATGTATCATATATAGGCATGACTGTAACTTCATTAGACCTCATGATTAAGTTCATGAGAGATATATTATTTTAGATTATTTTTTTCAATATATATGTCTATATTTAAAATTTCCTATACAATTACTTGTTCATCCAAAGTTTAACTTCAGCATTGTGGTTCACATCCATCTTTTTGACTGTGGAGATAATTTGAGATCAGTTAGGTTGACCTGTAGGTCATCATTTGGAGTTCTTATCCTTGAATGGAGAAGTTGAATAACATTAGGACCTGTAATAGGTATTCACATACCTAATTCACCTCATGAAACATTTTGAAAGTGATACACTTCAACTTCTTCCTCTTGCTTAAGTTTTCAAGTGATCACATTTAGGCTTGACATGCTGACTGTGATTGTAGACTTCCAAAGTATATTTTCCTTAATCACACCCTTCTCAAGTCACTAATATTATACTTGGTACTCAATGGAGAATAATATATTCATTCCATGTACCCTAATTATCCATCAAATCCATCTTCCATGTAATATTCAAATAAGTTCACATTGCATAACAAGCTTACCATTTTAGCCAAAATACCATGGTTATAGGTGCACATTTGGTGCTTGACTATAAATGTAAAATTATAATAAAATTTCCTTATTGATATCAATATTAAAAATTATTATTATTGAGATCATTTATATTTCTTCATGAAAACCACCTACCTCCACAAATACAACATGATACTTTTTTTAAGTAGCCTTATTGAGTGACTATTATAGATGTGTATTTTGCCCATTATATGGATAGAGGGTAGATACGTGAAAGGTATCCAACATATTTTAAATATGAATTTTCCTTGTTGACATAAGATTATCCAAATAACCTTTTCATTTAGGCCCATATCTAGTCTTATAAAGATTGAAACAAGGTTAAGACCAAAACTTTAAATTTTACAAATTAACCTTAATTCTTCCAAATTAATCTTAACAAAATCTTATTGGTATTTCAAGGGTGAAAATATTTAGGATAACACAATATATTATTGGAAAACCTTGTTAAGGGATTTAAAATTTCTTTGGATAATCTTGAAACTTATAAGTAATGAATAAAACTTATTACCTTAAACTTCAGATCCTTAGACAATGTTAAAACATGTTTTGGGAAACTTGAGATGATCAAAATTGGTAATATATTTAGTGGTTTTATATTTTAAAAACATAAATAATTTTATATTTATTACCTTCATAACATTATTCTAACCAAATTAACCTCTTTAAATAAAACAATACTTCCTCACACCTCTATTGCAAACTCCTTAATTATTGCTTTGCCTATTCTAGACATCATCTTCTTGTCACTTTGAGAACCTCCATAAAGCCTTATTTGGAATTTGGCTATAATTAAAATTTTATTTTAATTTAATATGTGTATAATTTCTTAATATATAAATTTCATAAACCTTAAAGATGAAAACACTCACTTGGCAATGCAAAACATACTTCAAAGCTGCTTAAACAAACCATTCACAAAGACACCATAAAAGACTAATTTTATGTCATATAGAATTTTATGTAATGAGGTAAATAATGAATAAAAAATTTAATAATTCATATTTTAATCTAAAATCAACCCACTATAACCATTTTTATTCATCAAGTTATGAAGTGAAAAAACAAAGGCAAACCTAGACCCTGTTTAGATGACTAGGACATAGTGACCCCCTTACACTCTTAGTGATTGTTTATAAATATTGGGAGATGAATATAAAAAATAATTCCATTAAATTCAATTTAATTATTATCCTTATCATTTCACAAGATCTCTAGACTTGACTCTTTCTCCTAATCATACTGAACAAAAACTGATGGCCTTTTAGAGCTATTAAAGAAGTTGATAGGAGAGATAAATAAATTTTATATATTTTAACACATAAAAATCATTAAAAACCATGTATTTAACCATTAAATGAATAAATTAAGTCTTTAATATTCTTGGAGGGTAATTTTACCTCCAAAACTTGTATGAGTAGCCTCAAAATAGGCCTTTTTGGTACTAAAAATGTCATAGACACTTAATAAACCTCATGAAACTACTAAAAAAATTATTAATTATACCATTTCATGTATAAAAAGGTACAACATGACATTATTCTAATATTATATTGCCATTATCATGAGAAACATGCTATAGAATCTATAAAGTGATCCAAAATACAACCAACTAGTTTATGAAGTTAGCTAGGAATATCACCAACCTATTTAATGTTTATTAGAGCATTTCATGACATTTACACCTCATATGAGACATATTAAGACACTATATACTCCTTTCAACACTTGAAACCCACTTAAATAGCTTAGGAAGTGGCTAGAAAAGCACATAGCTATGGTGAATAAAACCTTAAACTCATCAGATTTACCTTAAAATATGATAAATAAGGTTTCAAATGAACATTCAAAGGACATAACAAGACAAAAACCATGATACAAAAGTTAAACAAGCATCATGATCAAAATTTGAAATTGTAAGGGTGATAGTTTGACCTGTGAGGTTAAGTTTGTTAACAATAATCAAAATTTAAATCACTTTACTTCTATAGGTTCTTCTAATGCATGGATGATGCCATGGACTTGATAAACACCTCAAAAAACATGGGTACCACCAAGTTGGTCTCCATAATATTCTACATAAAAATAGCCATGGGTGTCACAACCAAATTAGGAAACATGGGAAAATCAATAATGGGTACCTCACCAAGAATTTAATCAATACAGAAAGTTTCCACCTAAATTGGTGTTGATACCTACTCCTATTATTTAGATTTAATAAAAAGAATAAGTTAATTAGCATAAATTATTTTCACAAAAAATATCAAAACCCAATAATAGATAAGCAACCCCTATTTATGGATCTAAACAAAAATAACTATGGGAGTTAAAGCTATAGATTATTGTAATGTTTAGTTATGTTTAGGTAAAATATTGACTAGTTCTCCACTCACCAACATAGAAATTCCCAAGGAAAAAATTTCAATCCCTCCTAATGATAAATACAAAGAGAAATAAAACATTCGAGAAGAAAAGGATTTGACATGTAATATTGAAGGGCCCAGTTTGGCTCTAGAGTCCACTAATCTGGATTTTGAGTCCATCCATCTAGATCTAAGGATGCTCAATTTAGCTCTAGATATTCCCAAACCTGAGTTAGAAAATGTCAAATCATCTGAATAAGGTTTCCAAAATAACTTTAAGGACACTCATGATGAAAATTATGCTCACACACCTCTCCATTAGAGTGTTGTTAGCTTGACACATAATAATTAAGTATATTTTGTTTCAGCTTTTAATTGTCCACTATCAAGTATGATTTTAGAAGGAGAGTCCTTATTCAAAGACATAACTACCTTAGACATGTTACAACCAAATCCTTTTCCCTTGAAAATTCTCATGAGTGAATTTAGGTAAGCGAATTTGATCTATCTAGGGATAAGACAAATTATATCCTAACCAAGAAAAATGTTAAATAAAAATAGTTGGTAGAGAGTATAATTTATAAATTATTAGAAAGAATATTTAAAGAATAAATAGTAGAAAAAAGTTTGACAAAATTTTATTTTAGATATGTTGGGTATAAATTCTAGGTTGCTTGTATAAACAAGGCCAACACACATAAAAAATTAATGGATGCAAAAGGAATCATGAAACTAATATTTTTTATTCAAATAGAAGCATGGATACAAAATCAATAAAATTTAGGTATGTATTTTTGGTTTTTAATATAAATATAAATGTGTTTCCCATACTCAGAATAATAAACATCCACCATCTCAATATTTTTCAAATCATTTCCATCAACTACTCATCTAGTTGTTTTAATACCAAGCCCATTCATGGTGGCCTTCACCCCACCATTAATAATATGTTGGATGTGTACATTTATAAAATAAATATTGTATAATAATTAAATGATAACTTTTACAACTCTTGAGTTCCATCCATAATCAGGGATTTTGGTATGACCACATTTGCAAACAACTATAATAATATAAATAATTTGAAGTAGTTATTAATGTCATAATAAATATTCGATTACTCATAAATAAAGTAATCCTTGAGTGATACCCATTCATAATAAATCTTATTTCTTTGTTTCTCAATTTATCTTTTTATGCATGATTGAATCAAAAAACTTAGTAAACATGTGAAATTATGCAAACAAAATATTAGATGAAAAGTTAAAAAAAACATATGATCTTGGGAAACTTGTTTATTTTTTTACTAAAATATTTTCAAACTAACATTTAATGTTTGAGTGTAGTATACATGTATTAATGATCATCTTCTTTTACTCTTTCAGTTTGCTAAAACAACTTGGATGCAACATATTTTTCTCAAAATTTTACTTTGATTAATAAAATCATAATTAATGGATTTAGAGTAGATTTTGAGTTTAAGTTTAAGAAAAATGAGATACATTTAATATATATGCATTATAATCGAGTAATAGTTTTTGACAAGAAAAGAGACTTCACAGAATTAGCTCAAGCCCTCATGGACCAACTTAGACTGGATTTAGAGTTCATCATTCTAGATCTAGAGTTATATAGACAAGTTCAAGAGCCTGAAAAAACATATTTTAAATCTTGTGCATCATTTTAAAAATAATGAAAATATTTTTGAAGAATAGTGGGAGGCTTTTCTTCAAATTTTTACACATAAGTTGATTTTTCGTTAAGTTGGCTCACAAAATAAGAAATTTATGAGTACAATAAACTTTATAAATAATTTAAGTGTTTTAGAGGAACTTGTAAAAATATTTAATAATTTCTCATAATATTATCATTTTTTGAAATGTTAATGAAAAAATTACAAAAAATGACAAATAAAAAAAATGGAAAATTCAGCATTGAAAACCCTTGGGCATTGACAATCATGGTTATAAAATCATCTTATTGACTAGCCATATACTGTGTAAAAGAGAGTTGATAAAAAACCATTAAATTGTTGATCAAGGGCAAAATTAAAAAAAAAAAGAAAAAAGAAAAAAAGATGGAAAAAGATGAAAACCAACAAATGGCTAATATTTCTAAACAAGTAATAAAGTTGTACTTGATTAACTTTGCCTTCTTATTCTCTTTCAACATCTAATAACTTTGGCCACATCAACATGAAGGAATTAAAATACAACTGGGAGTATGACTAATGTATTTAATCTATTATTTTATTTCTAAATATAATTATAAGTTTTTAAATTACAAATAGATCCACTTGAATAACTTTTTGAGCAAGGAGTTTTAAAAAATTAAAAAAAAAAGAGAAAACAAAGAAAAAGATAAAAAATAAAAGGAAAAGGAAAATCTCCCCATGCATGAGGACATGCATAACTCTAAGTGTAGTAGATAAGAGAAGAAAAGAGTTGAAAACTAGTAAATAGAAGTTATTTTAAAGTGCTTAATAAATATAGTACTGAATTTAATAGGATATTCATTTGAGATCTTTCAATTCATCTTATATGATTTATAATAAGAAATGGGATGAATTAGTTGATTCCTTGAAAGTGAGAGCCTATCTTCCCAATTAAAGGTATCTTTCGATAAATCTAAATATCATTGTTAAAATAATCACATAAAAAATGGATCAAAGTAATGTACAAATATCCACTACTCCAAATATCATCATAGGCTAACACAATATAACATGTCTATGAATATTTTAAAAGATGGAAAATCTTTATTTTTGATAAAATAAGTGGATTGATTTCTATAAAAAACATGGATGAAATAAATTATTAAGAGAGATAAATCTATAGGTAAAATAGTAGCGTTCATGAGGACATGCATAATTTTAAGTGTCGTATAATGATGAGGCCATAAAATGGCTCATTATGTCAGCGAAGGCCACCATTTTCTCTTGAATAAATCATGTTCTAAAGTGGACTTAGATAAAATTTTAATAACTTATGCTCATTTTAGAATGAAATATATGAATATATCTACTCTATTATTTCAAAGTAATTATAGTCTACATTTTTTCTATTTTCTAGTAATTTATTGCAAAATAGATTTCAAATGTTGTATATGCAGGTTGAAATGATTCATCAATGAATATATAAAAGTTTGAAGTTCTCAAATACTAAATCAAGAACATTATTCATATAGATTTAGAGGTCCTTAGTAACTTATGAATCCTATACAAATTATATCCAAGTTTATTCAATTGATTTTGAGATGGATGTATTATTGATGCATGATCAACTAAGGCATACAAATAACTTTATATCAACCAAAAATATCTCTTGTGATGTCACTTGATGGATCTTTCCTTCTTTACTCTATGAAGGGAAGCCTATAAATTTTGATAATGATCAATTTGAATCTTTAAATAAAATACTTATAACTTAGAAACCTATTATATTTGATTCAATCCCTCTTATACACTAATTATTGGCTTAGGATTCTCTTATTTGATTCAGTGAAATATTTTAGCATAAGTTCAAACATTTTCCAATAAACTTGATGATCAAAACCTTAATTTTATCCCTAGACTACTATAATACTATATTAAAGTAATTTAGACTTAAAATAATTATTTTGAACTTTATACCCTTTAGTTAGACATTTTTGATATTATTTCAACAATTCAAATTTAACTTTATTATGGAGAAACCAATCTTAATTCATTGGTTTATTAAAAAAGAGCAATTCTAGACTAATTCTACCTTTTAGGTTGATAGGCCTAATAAGATCTTAGTAGGTCAAATCACTAAGTATATTATTTATCCAATAAAAACCCATCTATTTAATGATATTTAATGATAACAAAAGGAAATCAGAATTTTAAACAAAGTTTTGACTTCATTACCAAATGATTTAGCTAAAAACACTATTGACTATCACATTAAACAAGAACCTACATGACAATACTACAAAATCATTTTGTTATTATTTCATAGGGTATCTCTCACCAAAATAAAACTTTAAATAGTTTATAAACATGATATTTTATCTCCCTACAAGTTTTGTTTAATTTTCACTAGTTTAAAATGAATTTGTGATCAATTTTATCTCTCAAACCTTGTTTTAGCATTTTTCTGAGTGTGTTGAAACTGAGAGATTATTAACATTTTTTTATAGAGTTAATGATGTTTTTAATCCTTATAAAATTTTTAATAGACACTTAGGATACTCCTCCAACTATTCTAAACCTAAGTTTTGACTCATGCACAGATTTATACATGTTTCAAGTAGTTTTAATGATTGTGTATGCACAAAAATATAGGGTATGAAGGGTTCTAATGAAGCAAACTTCAATTGAAAATCAAAATTAGTAAAAATATGGATGAATACATTTAATTTATGTATAAATAACATGTTTAGATAGAATTAAATTAACATATGCAATATATTGACAAGAAATTTACTTTTTAACACTTACAAAACCCTATTTTATAGATTGTAACTACCAACAAACTCTTGAATAATATATATTTGATCTTATTATGCTTGTAAAATGTATGGAACTATCCAAATAAATAGGTTCAATGATAATATTATTTTTGGAGTTTTTCCCAAGCTTATAAATTCTAAGTTTGGTCAAGATTCTCTCTCAACAACTCATGACCAAGATAGTAAAATGACTTTTATGAATAGTATTCTTTTACATTTTGATTTATTTTGTCTTATGAAGGTAACTATGACTTATCTAACTATCTAAGACACATATACATGTACCTAGATACTAACATAACCTTTCAAACTTATTATAATCATTGTATAATAACAAATATCCATACATTATTTTAAGTAATATTTTAAAATTCAAATTTATTATTTTGGAGGGAAACATCCCTAAACTTCTAAATGACATTGAAACACACTTATAATGGTTTATAGAGTCTTATTATGACTAAAATATCTTCCTAATAATCTTAAATACATGAACAAGACTATTCTAACCTACTTTCCAAGATGCACCTACATCAAACCACCAAGGTACAAAGAACTCATCATGGAATCTTATGCATGAGTTGTTCTCTATTATTACCATAGTTAATAACCTATAAAGATTACATCAAATTTAAATCTTCAATTGGATTATCTTTCCATTTTATCAAATACTAAAAGTAGTATTTACCTCCTAATTTCTTTATCACTTTCTTATCTAGGATTGCTTTAGGATAATCTTAAGGCTTCTTAGGAAATTATTGTTCCCATGGAATGGTATGATATTATTCATCTTCAGGTTCTATCTCTTGATATTCTTATTTTATTTAAGGATAAATGTTAGCAACATTAAAAATATATTAGATTCTAATATCCATTAGAAGATCCAATTTATAAGCATTTTCTAAGAACTTTCTAGGGACCTTGTATGGTCTATTTTTATTCAATTTTAGCTTATTATATTCCCATATTGGGAATATTTACTTCCTAAGATGAACTAATACATTATCTCGTAATTCAAATTATACCTATCTTCTATTAAAATCTGATCTCTTTTTATATTTTTTGAACTTAACTCTAGCCTTTACATTACATGTTATTGGATTTTTTACATAGCTATTATAAATTCTTCTCCATTTACACTTCTCTTTTCTTGTTGTCATATATCTATCAACTCATACACACCTCTAAGATACATACTATACAAATTTTTCAAATGATGCATACATGTACTTATGTTAGGTGAATCATTGTAATCAAACACTACTTGTGACAACACTTGATCCCATTGCTTGGGATGTTCACTCACAAAAATTCTAATGATATTCCCAAGGCTCCTATTGACTACTTCAGTTTGTACATCTATTTTAGGATGATATGAAAAATTTAAACTTAGATTAGAACCCAAATTTTTCCAAAGACTCCTAAAAAAATTTCCAAAAAAATAGTGTCTCTATTAGAAACAATATTGTTAGGCAACCCATGTAGTCTTATTATTTCCTTGAAAAAATAATCAATATGATTTTCATCACTTGTATTATACCAAGGAATAAAATAATCCATTTTAGAAAATATATCAACCACAAAAAAAATAGAATTATTACCTTTTTGAGTTCTAGGTAAACCAAGAATAAAATCCATGCTTATTGAATCCTATGACATATTGGGAATGGGTAATGGGTGATAAAGTCCTTTATTTTGGCTCCTCCCTTTTGCATATTAACATAGTCTACATTTTTCAACAAATTTTATTACATCAATTGACATACCTGGCCAATAGTATAACGTACTTACTTGAGCAAGTGTCTTTTCTTACCCAAAATGTCTTACAATACTACCGCTATGTTTTTATTTGATCAAGTTATCTCTCATGGATCATTTGGGAATGCATAAATGCTTACCTTTGAACAATAACCCTTTTTGGAACATATAGTCAACCCAAGGACTTATATCTCTACTTGTAGTATCCTTGAATGCTTCATAAGACTCTTTAAAATTTGTATCCTATTTTTATAAATCATTTAAAACATCAAAACCCATGATGTTTACTTGTATTTATTACAAAATAAAATTTATCCTACTTAAATCATTAGAAATCTTACTAGATTGACTACTTTTATGTTTAATAAGAAAGGAGAAACTCTATAAGAACTCAACCCACTTAGCATGTCTTTTATTAAATTTACTTTGAATACTAATAAATTGTAAATCATGGTTGTCAGTGTAAATAATAAATTCCTTTATTAGATAATGCCTCCACTTATTTAAATCACGTACTATAACATAAAAATCTTGATCATAAGCTAAATATTTACTTTTGGCTTCATTAAGCTTCTCACTAAAATAAGAAATTGGTTTACCTTATTGACTTAGGACAACTCCAATAGTAGTCCCACTTGCATCACATTCTACTTTGAACAACTTACCAAAATTAGGTAATGTTAAGACAGGTTGTTCTATAATCTTCTTTTGATGGTCTCCACAATAGGAGAACAAATGATACTAAAATTTCTTAATAATTTTCTATAAAAACTTGTAAGACCATGAAAGTTTATTACCTTAACAATGTTCCTTAGTGTATTCCACTCTTATATAGCTTTGAATTTATCCTTATCCATCTTTAGTACTTGAGATACAACAAAACCAAAGTAGATAAACTCTATGTTTATAAAAGTACACTTTTTGAGGTTGATTAGTAGTTTTTATTCTTCGAATATTCTCAAAACCATTCTTAAGTGCTCAATATGTTTATCCTTTGACTTGATATAAATCAAAACATCATCAAGATAGGTAATGATAAATTTACCTATGAAGGGTTTAAGTACCTCATTCATCAACCTCATAAAGGTACTTGAAGTGTTTGCCAATTTAAATGGCATCATAATCCATTCATACAAGCCATAATTTGTTTTTAAAGTTGTGTTTAATTCACGATCTTATCTATCCTTATTTTATTATATCCAATTTTAAAATATATATTTAAAAAATACTTAGCACTACTTATACAATCCATCAAATCATCTATTCTGGGTAAGTGAAATATATACCTGATAGTGATCTTGTTGATATCCCTTGAATCAATGCACATTATCCAACCTACATATTTATTTGGTGTTAAAATAGTTGGTACTACACATGGACTTAAAATTTCTCTAACCAATCCTTTATCCAACAATTGTTTTACCTATTTATTGATTTCTTCATTTTCTTGTGGAGTCATTCTATAGGTTGATTTGTTTGGAAGGTTTTCTCATCGTATGAGATAAATATGGTGAGTAATAATCCTTATTTGTTGAAACTCACTTAGAAAATCATCCACACAATGCCAATTATTTCATTCAACAAATTATAAATTTCTATGGTCATCTCATTCAACTTAATAGTAGTAATAATTATTTTTGGCTTACTAATGAGATAAAAACGTCTTTCTTGATATACTACAAAAATTACTTACCATTTGTTAATATCATCTTTGAATTCTATTATATAATTGTAACTTCATCTTTCAAAGGTGTAAGAACATGTTTCCTACCATCCTTTTCAAAAGTGTAAGTGTTATTTATGCCATCATGAATTTCCTTCCTGTCATATTACCAAAGACTTCCTAAAAGAACATGACACATGTACATGGTCATTACATCACACATGACTTAATCTAAGTAACTTCTTATTTTAAATTCCACTTTATAATGCTCATTCACTAATAGCTGATGACCCTTTTTCAGCCAAGATACTTTATAAGGAGTTGGATGGATTACCTTTTTTAGATTTAGATTGTTAACTATTTTAGTAGATACCAAATTATATGTACTCCCACCATCTATGATAACTTCACAGTACTTACCTTGAGCTTTGAAATTAGTCTTGAAGAGTTTCTTCCTTTGAGGATGTTCTTTGATTTCCTTAGTAAGATTAATCAATACCCTTTTCATGAGTGAGGATTCCCCTACTTATGGATCATCTTCATGGATAGGTGAACTAAAACTCTCTTCTTATTTATATTGTGATAGATTAACATTACCATGGATTGTAGATGTATTTTTAGTTCATTTATAAGACATATTCCTAGATTTGCCACACTTAAAACATATACCAATAAATGTTCTACCTCTTCTTATATTGAATGACCTTCTACATATAAAAGAGTACCAACATATTGAAGGTTTTTATTGTCTATGTGATATGATAACTTATCCTTTTTGTGTTTAAATATGATTCCTTCCTCCTTACTATCCTATACATCTATGAATTATGCCTCTTCCTCTTGTATGTTGAGGTTACTTTCTAGATAGATTTTCTTCTACCTTTAAGGCATGTTGATATGATTATTAAATTATTCTAGGTGTGAGAATAATAATCTCAATTTATATTTTAAATCTTATCCCATTTATTTATTTGTCCATCTTTTCCATATCCTCCCTAATGTGGCATGCTCTTATTGTCAACTTGTAAAATTATTCAGTAAAATATTTCACTAAAATTTATTTCTATTTAATATTTTGAAATCTTTTGAAAAATATTGGTTTGATAGTCCTTATCCATAAACTTACCCTTGAGTTTGGCTACCATCCTATCCTATCTCTTTCTCTTTGGGTTTTCTTTTCTTCTCCTTCCTTCATGTACACCATCCCACCATAGATGCATGACCCTTGAGTCTAGTCATGGTAAATTTAACTTTATTATATTCATAAATGTTTTCATAGTGATATTACTTAACTAAATACCTTATCTAGTCTATTAGGTCCTCTACATTCAGGATGCCATTATACATCGAAACCTCTATATTGGATTTTACACTAACTGCCATTATTGTTTTAACCAATCTTGTTTCTATTACTTCCTCCTCCATATTTGTAGGTAATTATTTTGTAGGTAAATTATATTATATATCACTAATATATCCCATATAAACTCCTCTTATTTGTGTCAATTCCATGGCTTGTATCCTAGCATTGAGATTTTTTATCTCTCCAAGCAAAACTACTTATATAGGTTGCCTCCTTAGACCACCTCTTACACTTGATACCATTTATATTTTTATTTTATAATTATCCTTAATTTGATTTATTATATTTCCATAACTAAGATCTCAATCCTTGAGTGATCTCTGATACCATAATTTGATGTCACTTGATGGATCTTTCCTTTTTTCTATCTTAAGGAAACCTACAACTTTTGATGATGCTTAATTTAAATCTTGAAATAAACTCTTTATAAGTTAGAAACATATTTTATTTGACTCAATCCATATTATATAATAATTATTTTCTTAGGATTATATTTTTTTATTTAAGGAAGTCTTTTATCATAAGTTCAAACATCCACCAGCACACTTGATGATCAAAACCTTAATTCTATCCCTAGAATAATATAGTATTATATTAAAGCAACTAAGCCTTAAAATAATGATTTTGACATTTATACCTTTTAGGTAGAATTTTATGATATTTTAAAAATAATTAGAGATTAACTCTATTGTGGATAAATCAATATTAATTCATTGGTTTCTTAAAAAGAACAATTTTGAACTAATTTTACCATTTAGGTTTTTAGGCCTAATTGGTTCTTAGTAGGTCAAAACACTAATTAGATTATCTATCCACTTAAGAACCACTTATTCAAGGTTATTTAGTTACAAAAAAGGGTTTAAATCTTATAAACAAATTTTTGACTTCATTACCAAATGATTTAACTCAAAAACTCTCTTGACTGTCACACTAAATAAACACCTATAGGAAAATATACTACACAGTCCTCTTATTCTTCTTTCACAGGGTCTGTCTCACCAAAATAAATATTGAAATAATTTATAAACTTGATATTTTATCTCCCTACAAAATTTGGTTAAGTTTCACTAAATGAAAATGAAGTGACCAATTTTATCTCTCAAACCCTTTTTTAGGGTTTTCTTAAGTGTATTGAAGTTGAGAGATTTTTAACATTTGTTTATAGAGTTGAGAACTTTTTAAATCCTTATATAATTTATAATAGAAAATAAATAGACTCATCCAAATATTCCAAACCTAAATTTCATCTCATGCACAAATCTATATGTGTTTCAAGTAGTTTAAATGATTGTGTATGCATATAAACATAGGGTATGTAGGGTTCTAATGGATTAAAATTTAATTAAAACTCAAAATCAGTCCAAATATGGATTAATATAGTTAATTAATGTATAAATAACATGGTCAAATATAATTAAATTAACATATGATTTCTATTTATAATAAATTTGCATTTTAACACTTATAAAACCTTGTTTTACATATTATAACTGCCATTAAGCTCTTCAACAAAGGAGATTTGATCTTATTATTCTTGTGAAAGGTATGAAAGTCTCCCAATCATTAGGTTCAATGATAACATTATTTTTTTAGCTTCACTGAAGCTTATAAAATCCAATTTTGGTTGAAATTCTCTCTCAACAACTTAGGACCAAGATAGAAAAATGACTTTTATGAATAATATTCTATTACATTTTGCTTTATTTTATCTTATGAAAGTTAAATATGACTTATAAAACTCTATAAGACATATATAAACTTAAATATATTAATAACATACCCTTTATAACTTATTACAATCTTTTTACAATAATAAATATCCATACATTGTTTTAAGTAATATTTGAAAATTTAAATTTATTGTTTTGGAGGGAAACCTCCCTAAACTTCTATGTGACCTTTAAACACACTTATAATTCCTCATAGAGGATTATTATGACTCAAATATATTATTAATAATATTAAATACATGAATAATAATATTCTAACCTACTTGCCAAGATGCACTTGTATCATCTTCTATTTTTGATTTGGTTTGTTTGATGTTTTGGCTATGAAGGTGTAAGCACAAAATGGACAAGATCTATAAAATATAAAAAGTATTCATAAATAATATCCATAAACATGAATCTAATTATAAATTTAGATTTTCATTAAAAATAGACAAGGTAAAAAAATAATCATCTTGATCTGAGTTTATATGCAAAAGTTATGAGCATTTTAGTTGGCTCTAGAGTTGCATAGTCTAGCTCAAGAGTCCATCAGTCCTAGCTCTAGAGTTCATTAGTCTAGATCTATAATTGAATATAATTTAACCCAAATATGACTAAAATATATTTTAGGGTTTATAATACTAAATCAATCTCTAAATAATGTTTTATGGTCTTTCTATATATAGAAATTATATAAACAACACCTTCTAAAAATAGACATTAGCAAACACATAAGCCTACAACTATGGAAACATGAAAGCACAAAATTATAGAGATGATTACTACCTATTTAAAAAAATATTTATATGAAATATATTTATAATATTTATAAAAATAATCATTTCTAAGAAGGTAAAATATTTATAGTATCTCAACTACTATGAATATATCGCACATCAAGTTGTTGGAGGAAACCAAATTGACTAAGACTGTGATCGATTATTGGAAAGAATAAAAAACATGTATATTCTCCAAAAAAATAATGGATTTGTTAATCTATCATTTTATACTATTTTCTCTTTGAATAATGGATATTTTTAATAGTCTCCAAATATGTAGAAACTGAATTAGTTGTTTGTTAGGTTTTTAGCTTGTAATAAGAATTAGTTTCAAAACTAATTTGTCATGTTGTTAAGGATAGGAAATCAGTTCTAAAATGATTTATTAAGTCGTTAAGATTATAAAATAATTTATAAATTTATTTACTAAAGTTTTTACTCACAAACAATAAGTTGTCAAATAAGTTATATTATAAATACAATCTTCTCATCCATTGTGAGAGTTAGCATAGAGTTAGTAAGAGCAAGTAAAAATTTATAAAAGAGTCATTTTTAGATTTTAAGAATTTATAGATTTAATGAATATTTGATTGCATGAAGTTTATATATAGCTAAGTATTGTTCCAATCCTATTCTAAGGGAGAATAAGGGCCTACTCAACCAAAGAAGTATGATTTATTGTGGTATTTATATGTTTTATATTGTTATTTGTTTTTATATTTCATTATTTTATTCAAATTCTTTTGTTATATGTTTAAACCTATAGGTACATATGTTAATGTGTGTTTAAAATAATATAAGTTCAACCATTTTAGTTTCATGGATTTCCATTTCAAATCATTTACATTTCAGCAACTTAGATCAAAAGTGTGTTTACATTTTATGCAATTTACATGTTTTTAATAATTGGTAAAAATAGTGTTTTTTGAACTAGGTTCCCAACCCTAGAAATGAATAAAGAATAAAGGGCTTAATTTCCTAGGTATAAAACCAAGCCCAATACATATATGAAACAAGTATGGCCAAGGTGCCATAAATAAGTAAGTTGAAACTTGACCAAACCTACACCAAGCCAAGAAACATATAAGACTCATTAAATAAATTTTACTTTATTAATCTAGGAGTCATATTAGGTGAATTATGTTTACCATGACCTTTTATTTTCCCAAAAACAATCCATTCACTGCCTTCCTTAGGGTAGACTGTAATGGGGGTTTCCAATGTAACTACTAAGTTTAATTCTTTCAACAATGTTTGATCCAAAATATTACGTATTGAATGTAATCAACACAATTTATATATTTCAACAGAGAATAATCTTATTAACTAGAGAATTTATTATTTCCTTAACCATGGATGTGAAATTTATTGTTAAAGGTTCCTCTTAAGTTAAATCTAGATGTTCCTCAAGTTCCTCTAAACCAAAATTAAAATCCATGCCCTCGCTATCATTTCCAATGAAGGAGTGATAAAGAATGACATCCTTCCACTAAGATACCTTTTTTATGATTAGAGGTATTGAAAGAAGTGTTGATATGTATTATTTAAAAATAAAATCTACACCTAAAAGGCAATATTTCATAATCCAATTATTTCTTCTAGACTCAATTCTAAAAATTCATCACAATAGACTCAAGAAGTTCATTAGACAAATCTAAATTAACCAAAATTTGAGATATAGTAGTATGGTAAATAGATTTAGGGTCTATAAATAAGAATTCACCTAAACAATTACCTATGGATTTAAAACATAATTCTATCCAAAATTTTAATGGAATATAATGTAATCTTACCCATATTGGTGTAACATTAAATGCCTTTGTGTGAGGATCAAAGGATAAGAACCAGGGTTTAAAAATAAAAATATTCTTTCCCCATGACCAACCAAGGTTTTAAAACACCATATTCTTGTCCTTAACTAGTTAAAATGAAACTACAAAGAAGCCTCTAGCATAGGTAAAGATTTATAAATTATCTTTCATTAACAACTTCTAGTTCTACTAAATCCACCCATTGAGATCAGGGATAGTAGGCCAAGATTTGAAAATTTGCATATCATAATGATTTGGACATATGAGCCTACCTCTCAAATGGGATTTGAAACTATTCTTCCTCAAAATAAACTGAGGGGTTAGCTTTATTTGAGTCAAGGGGTATGATTTTATATAGTTTTATCTTAGAGATAATATCAACAAAGGAGTATCTAGTTGTCTCCCCTAAATTCTCCCATGCATTCTACCCAAAGCCTTTGCCTTTGGAACATGGACTAATAAGTACACTACCAAATCTATTTTGAAACCCAAACACTACATGTTGAGCTTATTTTCTATTTAGATCTGATAAAAAACCACCATGGTTCCATAATGGCCCCTTTTGGTTTCCATTTAGTGCCTCCCCTCCTGAAACCAAAATATGAAATGATAAGAGGTCCAAAAAATCATGAATTCCTTTTCACCTTGTATCATTCTTTCTATTATGGATTTTGTTTTAAAATTTACATTTTTTTTAAATAGATTAAAAGTGTGTTTCTTTCAAAATGATTTTTAATTACAACAAAATTTGTTTCTCTTCAAGCATTTCAATTCAACAAGTGTGTTTAATTTTGCAATCAATATAGTATATTTCAATTCAATCAAGTATATTATACATTAAGGAGTAAATTATCTAAAAATCTCCCCAAATTGATAATTAATAGTCATTATTATTTATATTTTATTATTGATTGTCACTAGCCACTAGACTTAGTTTGATATGATATTGACTAAAATTAATTTATTAAATGAGAAGATTCAAAACCCCATTAGGTACACTATTTTGTATAGGAGAAAAATATTTAGGAATAGATTCTACCTTAGTAATGGTGGGATTAGGAGATTCATTAGTATTTACTATATCATTAATTTACAAATGCATCTAAAATTATATTGAAATAGAATAAATAAATGTATTATTTTCATCACTAGAATCAACATACTTACATATTTTATCTTTCAAAATAAAAATAGGAACATTATTATGATATTTAATGAAATGATCACTAAGCACATCATTTGATTTATAATGCAACATACAATCATCATCAACATGTAGGGTGGGTAAATAAGAAATAATATTAAGTATAGTATCAATATTTTCATCCTTAATATATACATTATAATCATAATTATTCTAATTTTCATCATAATCAATATTTTTCATTTGTAGAATGAACATTTGAAATAACCACACTTTCATGTTCATTAGAAGAGGGTGTAAGAGATGTATTTACATTTGCAATGTCATTCAGAGATCAACACATGAAAGAGAATGAAAATTTTAATTTCATTATAAACATTTGAAATTGAAACATCCATATCTTGAGAATGGGAGAAGGATTGAGAAATAGTTACATTTTTTACTTTGTTTATACTATTATCAAATTTGAAAGGAATACTATCTTCATTATGAACATTTAAAATAACAAATTTTTCAATATCACAATGAGAAAGGATAGGATATGAATTTGTAATTTCAATGTTACTTATATAATTTCTACTTATAAAAGGTTTAATATAAGTATAATGCCATTTTTTAGATGCATAATTGTCATTTTCCTCATGCAATGGAATTGTAATCTTCTTTGCTTTATATTGTGAAATTTTGAAAAGAGATGTAACAATTTTTTTTGATAACCTAGGAGTATTATAAAATAAAACATCACTAATAAGAGTTTCCTTTATAATTATATTATTAATTTATTTCAATTTATTTGATAGAGATACAATGGAAGGCATAGGGGAAGATCATGCATCTACACTATATTCCTTAACATTTTGATCATTAGTTGCATAATATTCTTTATAACCATGATGAAAATCATCATCATCATTATCATCATACAAATTATCATGTTTTTAATTAGTATTTAACACAAAATATTGGTAATTTATCCATTCATTATTGTAATTATAATGAATGCCTAAGAATGTATCAACCAGATGAGGGGGAAGATATTCATGATGAAAATCATCATCATCATTATCATTGTACAAATTATCATGTTTTTAATTAGTATTTAACACAAAATATTGGTAATTTATCCATTGATTATTGTAATTATAATGAATGCCTAAGAATGCATCAACCAGAAGAGGGGGAAGATATTCCTTGCTAGTCATTTTAAACTTTCTAAAAGCTTTAATGAAAATAATATGAGAAATTAAAACTAATTTTAACACACATTACAACATAAGAGGGAAATAAAAATTTAATTTGAAACCCAAGGAAGATAAATTTAAAAAGGAAAACCTAGGGATAAATCTAGGGTTTTGTTATATTCAATGAATAAAATGGGTTCACTAATATATTTTAAAATTTGTTTGATTAATAGAGTTTAATATAATATTAAAAATAATGTAGAAAATTAAATTAATAATCAAATGGACTTTCAAACATGAATTTATTTACAAATAAATGATATATGAGAAATTAGGGTTTTGATTAAAAATTACAAATAAAGAATGAGAAAATGATCTATTATGCGAACACAAAGCCATGGATGACTATATATGGGCGGGAATTTGATTAAGATACCTTTTGATTTGATTTTTTTATTGTCATGTATGTTTGAGACAAGACTTAGGGATTAAGACTGAGGTGCTTGATTATGTTATCCTTAAAGAGTGTTATTATCCAAGCTACTCTTATAATAAAAGTGTAAATAGTAATTTATTCGGATCCACATGTATATATACTTCAGCTTGTCACCAATGTGAGATCACATAATCTATCCTATGTTTTTTTCACTTTTTATTTAATAAACCTATCCAAATATTATATATAAATATAAAAGATATTAAATATGAAAGGGGAAAAAATAGGGAAGTGGGAATGGTTGAGCTAGCCTTATAACCTCAATGAACTAAGCACTAACTACATATCCCAAAAATTAGGCCATATGTGGTGTGAATATACATGATACCTCTTTGTCTAAACATGGAATCTAGATGTGATATGTATATAATTTAGATAAATATAGTTGTTAACCATGCTATAATATGATTTTTTATTATTCTAGTGACAAATTGATAAGTGATAGATGTAAAATGCCTTAGGGAACCCTTAAATAGAATAATATCAATTATTAATTTAAAAAACCCATTGACATGCCAATTAACTTAAATAAGGGTAAAATGGTCACAAAAATAAGCCCAAAAGAAATGTGTATTGGAAAGAGTTATGAAAAATTCACTTAACAAGACTAGTCCTTCTAGAAAACCTATCAGAATAGGATAGTCCAAATAAGGAAATTCTATCAAAAAATAAGAAGATAGTAGGATGGGAGAGAAAAAATACCAAGGATCCTTGTAAATCAAATAAGTAATGACATGGATTAATAAATATTTAAAAAATATAGTGAAATCAATGTGAAAGAGTAATAAAAGAGACATAGGACTATAGATAACACATGCAAACAAGATCTTGATTCAACATTAGGAGTTCATAAATACAAAATTCATAAAAATACATAATATATATGTTTGTTTGACAAAATTTGTGTGTATATAGCTCCTTTGAGGGACCCAACATTTTCAAACTTTAGGCTAGTTATTCCTAATGTGTAAAGTGAATATCAATGCTTGATATATAAGTTTTATATTATAAATAGACTTGGATTGATATGTTTATATGGATAAATATTTGGGTAATTTAATTTAAACTAGCATGTGAAATGTACATGACTAACCATACAAATAATTTTAATTTGGGTAAATATCTGTTAAAATATGCACATGTAGGTCTAACCTATATGGATAAGTGTGTAGAGGTGTTATTGTCTAAGGAAACATAGACCTATCCATGGAATGGGAAAGATGATATGAAATTAAGATATGGTATAAGAATGATATTTTGTTATTTAGGTAAATACTAGGGAAACATTAAGTAATAATAACCAAAATCTAGGAAGGTTGATCCATATATGGGTGAGTGCGCAAGGAAAAATGTGAACAAGAGTCATTTATGTGGGTAGAAGTCAAGTATGTGAAAATTTTGGTCAAATATGAAATTTTAAAGTGTTTAATACCATATATGAGTGTCTATAACCACCCCCCTCTACCCCACCTTTATTATAGTAATGGAATTACTAGAATAAAATGATAGAAGGTGATACCTGAGGATAACCACAATTGGTGTGCTCAAGTAGATGCTGAGTGTTGTGCCTTACTTCATGCCAACATACAATGAAACATGTATAAATAAGCTTTAAATTATGATATAAATCTAAAGTAAAACATTGAAAATATATGAAATTAAGTTTTAAAGAATGAATACACATGTATGTATGTGAACCAAGATATCTTATAGAGATAATAAAGAATGGGGTGATCATTCCCCTTAGATGTGGAAATTTAAAACCATATGTTGAGTTTAATATACCCTAGACCTTATTTAAAATTGATATGTGCCTATAAGGTAATCCATGTAAAAATTTAGTCTTGCACAAATCACTAGATATGAGTAATGGAATCCATTTTAGGTTCTAATAAATATGAGAAATTCTTGAGAATTTACATAATTTTTTTGAATCATCCATTATAGACAAATTACATAATTTAATATAAGTAATTTTTTAGTTTAATTTTTGTATAACGTGCCCCATATGCCTACATATGTTTCCAATCCAATAAGCTACGTAATTTGAGTCCAATAACTTATGCCAAAGTATCATAATATCTATGAAAGTGTAAACATATAACTTACATGTGTCCAAAATATAATTATTTTTGTAATATGAGTCATATAATCTATGAAATACCACTCATAAGCTTGCAAAATCCTTACATATGCCATGCATATGTCCCTAATCTATGTCAAACATATCATAATTAGAGTAAAACCTATAATAATATGCCTAAAGCTATACCATTTTGAATTAATATGTGCCCAAAATATTAAGTATCCTATGGTGAAGGCGTAATATCTAATATAATCCATTGTGTATACCCTCATTTTTAGTTGAGTATGTAGCCCACAAATTACTCATCTCAAAAAAAGAGTTATATGCATCATTTTATATATAAAAAGATATAAAAAATGTAAATCATGTACTAACATGTGGAAAATATGTCATCATAGTAATAATAGATATATGAGTGTATATGAAACATGCATATTATGTCATACAAGTGCCATGCTAAGATAAATACATAAATAAAGAACTTGATGAATAGTAACATAACATTGAGCATCCATAAATTGAGAAATAACTATGTATAGGGTGCATAATATATATAATGGCACTAAAAAAATAAGAGGAGTGAATGGTATGGATCATAACATGAACACACTCAATAACAAATATTGTATTTATACACACGTAAAAAATTTAGTCACACATAAATGTTATGGCCATGATGCACATAATAAAACACACACAATAACACATAATGTCACATAAGGTAAGAGCCACACATAATGGATAATCAAATTTTAAATATAATTAGAGTCAATCATAACAAATAAAGAGTCACACAATTTAATAAATAAGAAAACATCACATTATTTATAGAAAAAACAAGGTTAAACTACATAATCAATGTATGTCATCATCATATATAAAAAATAAAATATATAATGAAATAACAATCTAAATACTATGAGTCAGAGCAAGTCAGTGTAATAAATGTAAATTAACTTAATACGATCAATTAAAATATAAAAAAATAACATGTGCAAAGCACTAATATGCCCCTAGTGAAAACATGCCACTGACGTAGGAAGGTATCTCTTGGGTCTAGGAATGTCCTACATCCATGTGTCTATGAAATCTGAAACTTATATGTCCCACACCTCATCTATACCATAAAACACGTGCATAGAAAAAATTGATATACAAATTAATACATATAATAAAACATAAATCAAATCATGTAAAATGTAATATATGTAATGCAAGGTCCTAGTTTTTAATTTTTTGAGTATTTTGATTTTTTGTATTTTTCAAAGTTTTATTTTTTATTTTTTATTTTTTATTTTTTATTTTTTATTTTTTATTTTTTATTTTTTATTTTTTATTTTTTATTTTTTATGTAATACTAACCAATAATCCCATTTATGGGATACTCACATGTAGGTCCTATTTCAAACATGGATAAAGTTATATGTCATGATTGAGTAGTAACATGTGTATATGTGTTAGAATCTAAAAACTAATCTTGTATTGACACATCCATCATGAATCATAGTACTATGTGGAATCTGATGCATAATATAAGAATGTGCATGTGCTCACTGGAAAACATGTGAAGGAGGTTGTAACACAAGTCTAAGATGTGATGGAGTAGATAATGGATCCCAATAGTCCTAAGTAAACCTTTGATGCATTGAAATTCATAGTACTTATTATATAATAAAATATATTATCTTTTTTCTAATTTGTTTGATTAGGATGAACCTTGGTAGTTTATTTAATTGGCTATAGTGGTGATGGGGTTAGAAGAGAAATAATGTATCAATGAAGAGGATATTAATATGGAATACTTGAAACTATTACCACCATATTAACATGTATACATTTCACACATTTTTGTATTGAAGATGATACTACATACATAGTATGTGTCAAAGGATGTCCTATCGACATTTCAAATGGATTTGCATTTAGTGTAACTAAGAATAAAGTAGAAAACATTCTTAAGACACTTAAAGTAGTAGTAAAATCATCTTAAGAAGGATTTGTTTCCATCTATTGAATCCCTTAATCATATTCATTGTATCCATCAAGTTTTATTTTGTATATCCAACACTAGTAAGAAGTGTCATGGTGTTAATATTTTCACTTGAACCATTATCTATTATGACATTGTGTATAGGTTGAAAATAAATGTATGCATGTACAAATAAATCCTCATAAAATTACTCATAATAAAAAATATTATGCTCATCAAATGTGATAATAGTTATGTGTTTCTGTATATTTTAAAGTGTTCTAATAATACCATCTAAATTATGTTATTCCTTAGATCTCAAAATATAAGATGTTAGTGGATAATGTGCATTGTAAGTCATATGCACTTAAGAATTATTAGTAGTATATTGTGTTATATTATTATGAAATGTATTTTAAAAAAATTCAATGTATAATTCACATTAGTTTTTACATTCAAATCATTTATATATGTGTTAATATAATTTTTTTGGGTTATCTATCAAATCTTGTACCTTATGCCACAAAATAATGCATCTATTAGTTGAATGACTTACACATATATGCTAATCATAATATGTATTACTATTGAATCCATTAGATTGAGGCTCACTCATATCAATTTATTTTTTGGATGGGAGAGATATAAGGTTGCACTCAAGTAACTTATATAATACCTTGTGAGAATGTTCTCAAAAATATTAAAATTTGCCTTGATGGAAAAGTTGAGAGAACAAGATGATTATTTGGCTATGATATTATGTAACTATTAATTTTTTATCATTCTTATTTCAATTGATTTTTATTTGAGAGTTGGTTACCCCAAAACTTTTCACCATAAGTGGTTGGAGGGTTAGACCCATACATTATCTTATTCAATGTAATAAGTTTAACTTCTTTGCCCTTAATTGTGTGACATACATCATCAAAATATTGAAATAATTTCAACACAATAGAATCATATTTATGATAAATAAATATTTATTTGAATATATATTTTAATTTATTATTAGCCATTAAATTTGTTTATTTATAAATCATAGTCTTGTAACAAAGTATATAATCACTAATAGGCTCATTGGATGCTTTCTTAAGTTTTACAATATGAGACTTAAGACATATTCTCACTAATGTTTATTGAAAAGTGTGTTATAAATTTATTTGACAAAGGATTGAAAACATGAACTAAATGGAAATGGAGATCATAAAACCAATGTAAAGCATGGTCCTTATGAATCCATGAAAAAAAATTAATATCTTGTCATTATATGCATAGACCAAACTTGTTACTTGAAAGGCTCAAAGATGTTATTATAGATCACCATTACCACCATATAATATAATCATATGAGATGTAAAACATATTCATAAGGGATAATATGAGATCTTAATATTTGGTGGATTATGTAATAACACATGAGAATTAATGGTATGGCCTAATTTATAAGTCTCAATTGTAACTATAATTTTTTTTTTTGGTAAATAAATAACTATTTACATAAGGGTTTGAACATTTGGCATAGAAAACTATGTACCAAAATATGGTTTAAAATGAGTAGTAACTATAATATATATTATAATATGTTGTGTATGAATAGTCATAGTAATTTAATAAATTCTTGTGTTTCCCCTATACCTTGAGTTGACATCATGTGTAGCCAAAGTTGTATATGTAAGAATAGTAGCAATAGTAGTAGTCTAAGAAATTATTTTAGAATTGGTACCTTTGAAAGGTGTATTAATATCAAGGATTTCATGTATTTTTCTCCTTAGATGGAAAAAATTAGCATTTTATGCATTTTTAACTTCTAGGATTGTTTATAGGAACTTATGTAGGTAAAGGGGTTACAAATGGATTTATTATCAAAATTTAAAAAAAATATAACTTGGTTAAGTTATACACCATCATGGTCATCAAGATGTATTTGATTATTGTATTCATCAATATGCTCATTATTTTGCTAACAAATAGTTTCAAAAAAAATTCATATCATCATTAATGAAAATTTTCACTTCTATGTGTTCAACATTAACATTTGCATTAAGAGAAGAAAGATAAATTTTCACTTAATAACTTTTATCCATTTTAGGCATGTGGTTGATCTAAATAAATATAATTATGTTTACTTTTAACTAGAATATGAGCATGAAAAACATCAAAAGGACTTAGGATAAAGCATGAATTACTATTATATATTGGGAAATTAGAAATTAGGTCTAAAAATTAGAGACATAAATACAAAAATCTAAAACCATAGAATAATAGAAGGAAACCCTAAGGAATCTAGGGTTTGGTGTGTTTAAGATAAGGAATGAGTTTAATATTATGTTATATATATTTTTGGATTAATGTAACCATAATTGGATAAAACTAATTATAAAAAATATTACTTAAGATGTTAGATAATAAAATAAATATAACTAGCACAGTAAAGTAACTTGTTATTTATATAAAAACACTAGAGAAATTGAATACTTATCTTGTTTTTGGTGTATTGATATTTGATGGGGTACATTCATCAACAATAGTTTTAAATGGGCATATGAATGTTAAAAATTTGAAGCAAATAATCTATGTGAGCCTAGATAAGTATATGCTTACTATATGATTACATAATGTGACATTGTCTTCTAGGGTGTATAACTATTCTATGTGTTTACAATGATCTATGATAGTTATGACCAACACACTTGAATCTAATAAGGGTTCATGTGTATGAAAATATATTTTGTTCCATATGAATAAATATTTTATCCTTATCCTTGCTTCAAAACTATATAAGTGAACTCTAAGACTAAACTTAAAATAGGGACAATGGGTGAAAGGTAAGGGTTGAGCAAACCTAAACCACCTCTATGAATAATTGTTGCCTATGAAGTCAAACCAAATTTATTTCTCTCACATAGCTAAGTGTGTGCAATATTCTATAATAATAACATGCACTATAATCTTGTATATAACATTAAATACTTGAAAAATATGATCTGACCTTGTAGTGTTATTCAAACTTAGCTCAGGGTTTTCTCCTTTGAGAGATTCAAGATTTGGAAACTTTCGGATATTTATTCTCATTAAGCAAAGTAATTATAATTTTTTGTAAATAAGTGAGAGATAATAAATAGTCTTGGGATTGATAAGTTTATATAGTTGATTATTTAGGTAATTTTCTTTGAAATAACGTGTATAATGTACAAGATGATCCATGTGCATAATTTGAATTTGGGAAATAGTCTTTAAAATGTGCACAAACTAGTCTAACCCAAGTAGGTAAGTCCATGGTGGTAGAATTGTCTAAGGAAATATGGACATGTATAGAGAATAGGAACAATGATATGAGATCAAGAGATTATTTGAGAATGATATTTAGTAGTTTAGTTAGAGACTAAGGAAATTGTATGTGACAATAATAGTGATTCAAGATGGTCGAGACCATATATGGGTACGTGGCCAAGTAAGTATGTGAATAAGAGTCATGTGTATAGGAATAAGTCAAATATGTTAAAAGGCTGGTTAAATTTGACATGCTCAAATGTTTATTACCAAATATGAGTGTCTATAGTTCTCCCCTTTAGGGGCATGTGTGTTATGTTACCCGTACAAATGCAAAATTTAATATACATTTTGATGCTTGAAACTAGAAAAAATGTCTTATCTTAAGTCATTTTTACTTAGCTAGGGCTTGCTTCTTATGACTTATTTCTTATTTGAGAAGTTCCTCTCAATGTGTAGATGTGTATAAATGTTTATTTGAGGAGTGATATATGATGCTAGGTTTTGAAATAGAGTTAGACCTATTGTATATTCATATGGGGATATTTGGATAATTTCTCATACCACTAACATGTAAAATTTATTGAATGACCCATAGAGACAATTCAATTCTCAAAAATGAATGTTTTTTGGCATGGGGATAGGTTAATTAGAGATGGATGAATCTAAAATCTAGTAGTTGTTTAAAGTGTGCGGACTTGTGTGAAATGTAGGATGATGATCTAAATATATTTTTAGTATGAAAATGTAAAAGTTAGATATAAACTATGGAAATCCTATAGGTGACTGATAGAAAATTAGGAAGGTCAAACCCATAGAAAGTATGAAGATAGAATTTAAGGGTGTGAAAGATCCATATGTGTATTCATAAGTAATTTAAGGTAAGTATAGGGAAAGACTAACATTGGTAAGTGTATAATACCATATTTTAGTATTTTTACAATGTTGTATATAAAATATACTTATGGATATTGTACCTATTGAGAAACTCTATCATAGAGCATTCTTATGTTGATAAATTATATCATACTCTCTTTTTACACTAACTAGCACTCTAGAATATGGAGGGGGAATTAGGAGGTGAAATTTAATTATCTCCATTTTTCTACATAAGATGGGGCACCTAAACTCTTTGTGTTCTTATATTAAGGAATGCATAATCCAATATAAGCCTAGGGATATTAGTGGGTGTAAGATGGTGGGTATCACTACCTTCAAGTCTAGGAAAAGGAGGAACAAAAGGAGTAATATATGCCCTTTGATGTTGAGTGGTAACCAAAAGAACCTTAGATTGGATATTTATACAATATGATTTATTAAGGAGAGATGATAATTATTCATCATTAATTTCATCCTAAGTCTTATTACACATAAATTTTAACCATTTCATTACATAATTATGAGAGATATTACACATTTTAGGAAAACAAGATGCAATAATGACAATCATAGTTTGAATAAAAAAATATAAACTTTTTATATATATCAAGTCATGATTTACTTATGTGAATAATGGAAAATAATAAATCAGGTCTAAACCCTAACAAATGAATCTAAAACCCAAATAAGAAAAAAAATAAAACCCTAAGGGAAACATAAGGTTTATTCTAATCAATACTAAGATCAAGTTCACTAGGATGTTTTTAATTATTTTGGATTTAGGTGATCTAAGTAAGTCAAAACTATGAATATTTATATTAAATAATATGTAACATAAATTACACATATGTGAATGCTAAATATTTATTAATTAAACTTACTAAATATAGAAATGACTAAGAAATAAGGTAATTAGTTGGTTTACTACTCTATAATTCTCACTATCTATGTAAAATCATATATTATGTGATAAAATGGCTGTAGTTATTTAGATTAATAAACATAGCTTAAAAATCTACTAGAACATATTTGATGAATGATTAGACACATAAAATAACCTGATGTGTCTATTGTTTGACTAAGTTGTCTTTGTAAGTTTTAATAGTCTATTTTATCACATATCACTATGCCTTCCTATCAATATGTTTTTTAAAATAATTTACTAATGTTTGTCTTATGTACATATTTAGATTTTTACCTATATTTAATTTAAACCCCAACTCCATTTTTTACACTTACTAGCTTAGAAAAAGGGGTTATAAAAAGGGTTGGATAACCCCAACGATACCTTACTAAGTGGTTGAGCATTTCTTATGTTACAATACTCCTAATATGGCTTTAACTGAACATAGTTATCCTAATTATGTGTATGTGTGTTGAATAATGTTTTTATAGAATTAAATGCATTGATTATCCTTTTAAAATTTGAAAAATTATAAATTTGGCCTTGCAATAGTGTAATCAGACCTAGATTTTAGGACATTCCTTTGAGGAGGATTTTAGATTTATATTTTTTAATATTTCCCTAATGGTGTGTAATTTTTTTTCTTAATGTGCAAGGGAATGTTGGATGATTTATATATAAGCCTTAAAATTTATATGAATATGTATATGAATATTTTATAAATGTACCCCCATAATTGAAATGTAAAACATGTAGGTCATCCCAAGATAGGGCTTTGAATTTGAAAAATAGTCATTAGAAGCTTTGGGACACTTGTGAAAAAGGCAGACACTGTCAGTAAACACCAACATATGACTATTATCAACACTATTTGGGGAGGAAGAAACAATAATTTGGAATATGACAATAGTCTACATAAGATTATAGATAATTTTCATATAGACTAGGTAAATCATGAGTATGAGTGATAGAAATTGGGTTGGCCAAGTTGATAGATAGATAAAAATATAGGGGAAAATATGAGAAAAATTCAAATGTGTACATATAATTCATGTATGTCAAATATATGTCAAAAAAAAATGTTTTCAAGTGTCTAATACCAAATTTATGTGTTTAGATATACCTTATTGATTTATCACGTTAACATCAAAATTGAAACAATTTTATCATGAAGAGTATTTTAAAGGCTTGGGAAATGAGCAAACCCTAACTTGTTTGGAAATGGGATCAATTTAGGACTAGAATTTCTAAAAAATCTCATTATTTATGGTGGTCTCTTATTATTAATCATAATGGGAAACCTATCCTATATGCTCATAGGGTTAAGACTATCATGCATTTTTTATAAATTCATCCACACTATTGCCAATATTTTTGATAAATGGTATAGGTTTGAGTCTTCTTTTATATCTCTCAAAATCAAGTATGGTCTCAAAAATAAAGAATATAAGTTCATTAATGTAATTCAAATAGTTATTCTTGACAAATCCTTACATAAAATGGCCTTAAATCTCCCCATCTATGGTGGAAGGATTGATATTGGAGTGTCTCTACTCTTCTGCTTCAAGACAAATCTTAGATTGGTTATCAACAATTGTTTATGAATGTGGTACCTTAGGAGATGCTCATAAAATGGTGGAACCTTAATAACTCCTCTTTTTGTTGGAGAAAAATATTCCAAATTGTATTTTATTTAGTGGTTGAGCCTGGAAAGGCTATTTTTTCTTAGTGTATTCTTTACCAAGGACTTCTCATTGTAGATAGATTAATTCAAATGATAATGAATAAAAATAGGGTTGATCCTCTCAAATGCTTAAGTAATAATGGAAAAGGGTATACATAGAGTGAGTTTGATATAATATCCCTTCAATGGGTCTACATAAGGATGTGTGACATAGTCTATCTATCTCAAAACTACATTCTTGAATATAAAAGTATATTATGAAAATACCAACTTATCTATATTAAAAAATGAGTGCCTTTAAATATGTATTTACAAGATAAGTAAAATCCATAAAATATATGAGGTATCACTTATCTATTTTATTGGAAAACAAATGTGAGACAAGAATTATAATAGTGCATTCCTAATTAATAGGGAATATCCTAATATTTATCCATGAGATCCTATCTACAAATAACCACTAAGTGTATATATATTTGTACACTTTTACACATTGTAATAAATTTAAGGTAAAAATGAAAAAGATAATATAAAATCCTATCCCAAGCACCCTCACTATCCATATCATCCCTTCCCACAATAATAGATTTGGAATCCAAAGCAAATAATGTGTAAAAATACCATGATAGCTATGAGTGTAGATTTGACATGTAAGGAAAATAATGTTGAGGTGTAGATAACTAAATTTGGTATTTGGTACTTTATCAACATCAACTTCAACACACTTAGATATTAAACATATGTTTAATTTTGAGCACATTTCCCCCTATCATCTACCCATATAATTTCTTAGCCACCTCTACTCACTAAATAAATTTATTCATGATCATTTTAATCTATATAGTATGTTTATAGAATCCTATATAGACCATCTCCATATTTCATACCGTTGTTTTACACTTCCAAGGCAATACCAATAAACTTAGACAATTTTAGTTATTATAGGTGTTTCCCTCTACCAAAAGTGTCTAAGGTCCCTCAATGGATATTTTGAAAAATTGTAAGTCTCCATTAGGTTAGCCTAGAAACATTTCACAAGTTAGTTATATAATAAAATATCAAAGATTCAGCTTTAAATATAAATCACCCATATGATTTTTATAGGACTTGGCACACTTGAGTATCATTGGGAAAAAACATTAGCACTCTCTTGAGACATCATCAAAAAGGAATAAACATACCAAATCCTTTAAGGATAATTATAGAGAATTCCATAGAGTGAAATATGAATACATGGATTCAAAGTTGCATGATGCCAAGTTTTAAGGATCAAAATATAACATTGCATTATATATTTTTCAAGATGTTATATACACACATAAGTGGAAGAAGAACATGTAGTTTGATCCCTCTTTATAATATTATAACATATGAATTATTTAACCATTTGATGGGGAGTGTTTAGGGTCATTCCAACCCAAAATATTAACACCTTATAAGGGCATCTTTTAGTAAAATCACAATTAGGGTTTAGATAGAAGAGACACAATACAAGTATTTTAACATGGTATTAGATAAGAATGCACACAAAAAATAAAATTTTAGGAATAGGAATAGGGATAATAGATATATCATAACCCCACTGTACACTGGGATATTACCAATAATTCTTGACAATTTTGGTTACCACAATTGTTTGAATTTACTAGTAAATTCATGGTAGGTTTTTAGCTTCTATTTTCTATTTGAAATAATATTGAAGCGCATACATAAAATTTATAGATTCAGTAATGTATTTTATAATAAATATTTAAACATAAATAGATAATTACATAATCTCTCTCTTACCTTTTCCTTTCTAAATTAAGTGAAATATCTTGAAATATGTTTCAATTATGATGACAAGTATCATGGGTGAAAAGATAACATTGCATTCTAGATTTTACAATATGTTATACACACACATCAGTGAAATAAAAACATGAATTTTAAGCCCTATTTAGAGTATTAGAACATGGGAAACACTTAGCCATTCAAAGTGATTTTGATTAGTCAAGCCCCCTTTTAAGGGAAAATTCTAGTCAAAAACACAAATATGGTTTGGATAAAAGTAAAAAATATAATAATTTCAATATGGTATTAGAGAGTGTTGAACATAAAAAATCACATTTCAAGCATGAGAACAAGTATCCTAGAGATATCAAACCTCCATTATGCATGAAGACACTATTGGTAGTCTTTGACAATTTTTACTGCTCTAGGTGTTTTTCTATATCAGTAATGTCAAGGTAGGTTTCCAACACTTTTTTTATTTATGAAATTAATGGAACACATACAAATAATTTCCAAATTTAATGATGGATTATAAAACTAATAGGAAAATAGAAATATATAAGTACATCATCCCTCTCATACTCTATCTTTTATAAATTAAGTATAATATCTATCAATCTATTTCAATTCAAATAAGTGTGTTAATTTATATATTTTATATAATCTAAATTATTTCATAGTTTCCTTAATTGTATATCTTATGTGTAAAATAAGTTAAAACATTTTGGTGAACTTGATTATTGTTGTGACTGAAATTTTCTTATTAGGGTTTGATTTTAAGATCTAATTTCTTATTTCCCCTTGTTACACTTATTATTTTCCCTATTTTTTTAGTGATTTCATGCATAAATTTTATGCCATCTAAAAATGATAGGTCTTCCCTATTTATAAGTCCAAGTTTGGATTAAGTGATATTAAAAATAATCATATTTAGATTACTCTAACCTAGTTAAAATGGTGAAAGTTAATGAATTACATGTTGCTTCTTTTTTTGACACAATATTTATAATGAGCATACAGATACATATGTTCATGTTATTTATAATGAAAGACATGAAAATGAAAATGCTTATGAAGATAAAAATTAACATTAAATATAATGGTAAAATACATCATAATGATATCAATAGTGTAGATTATAAACAATCATAAGTTCTATATAATTATTGAAAACTAATTAGTAAACAAGGAAATGACTTAGATGTTACCTTGAATTTTATCATAAAGGCTAAAAATACAAAGCAAGCTGTGGAAAAAAAATCTTTAGGAATCTTATGATGAGTTTGTCAATGATATTAATCCACATTTTAGAGGATTAATTCCTACAATAGGTGTTTATACTAATATTCCTATTAATTCTATTTATGCATCTACATATATGGTTATATAAGTGATGGCTACTATATCTATGGGTATTCCTATGTATCAGAATGTTCAATAAGCACCTCCTAGGTATAAAAATCATGTGACACCACCTAATTATAATAAATATGATATTATAGTATGGATACAAATTAAGTAATAATAAAATAGTTTTTTTATCTTCAATCTAAGGTTGCTCAATTAACATAAGGTTCAAATAGAGTAGGCCATACCACAAACTCTCAAGAATTATTACATAACCCATTCGCCTTAGATATTTACACATATCCCTCACTATAGGATTTTTTTTCACTAAAACCTAAACCATTTGATGATACATGTGATCTAAAATAACATCTTAAAACCTTTCATGCAACATGCTTAGATTATGCATAGAATGACAAGTCAACATCTAAGTCTTAATAGTCATAATGATTATGCATTTTGATGGTTTTATGACATTATTCTTCAATCATTACATGATTTCAATCTTTTAAGTGACTAATTATTATCTCATTATATATATACATTAGTGAGATGGTCTCCTATGCTCAAATTATATAACTCAAATAAGGATCTATTGAGCCAATTAGTGACTATGTTATTCATTACATGACTATGCTTTCAAAAATGAAAAATCCTATGGTTGAAAACTAATTACAAGATATTTTCAAACATAACGTAATTCCCATTTTAATGATTTTTGTAAATAAGGATTAATAGGAAAGAGAGTAACATAATCAATCAAGGAGTAAACTACTCTAAAAACATGCAAATTAATTGAATATAGATTATACTAATATTTTGTTAAGATAGATTAAATCTAAGCATATTTCAAATATATCAATTACAATGTTTAATATTCTGATAATAAAAATATGATAGAGAATTGTACTTAAATTATATAATATGTGTAGGTAGATCTAAGTAGTGTAGGTGTAGAAGTGGGTTGTCTAAATATTGAGATCCCATCATCTTATTATAGATATTTGTTTTATATTAACCTAGATACTTGCATCACCTTGTGGACACTATGTCCGAATTCTACCACTAGTGTCCTATACAAATTATTGACACTTTTATAAAACTACCACCTATGCATGTTAGGGTTGATTGTCAAATTTTTGAGTCTATATCAAGTTCTTATGCATAGGTCTTCAATATCAGTGTGTATCTCAAAACCCTAGGTCATCTAATTAGGGAACATGATATTGAAAAATAATGGTTAGTGGGATCAAGTGAAGTTGAGATAACCTCAAAGACCCATCTATTTTATTAATCCATATAATCTAAAGAGGGTTTCAAACCAATGTAGTTTCCCCCCTTATGTGTGTGAATAATGGTGTAATATTATATATGTGAGTGTATGTAGTGATTTAGATTTTAAACTAAAAAATAATACTCATGGCCTACCATTTTGATGATTCAGACGTCTAATAAGCCTATTCTTATGAATGGTTTATAAATATAAAAGAATAGGGAAAATTATCTTAGTTATGAAATTGATTTTTAGTACTATAGTGTAAGTTTGAGAGGTGATTACTAGATTAATAATTAGTGGGATTTAACTTGTATTTATACTATACCTTTTGAAATGTTTACCACATAAGGGTTAAAGGACATAAATAGGTAGACCCATACATATCAAAAGATTTACAAATTTGAGTGTTTGTAAGGTACATACACCTACATTAAATCATAAACACTAGTGTCCAAGAATATAAGTGAGTTTTGAAGAAGACACAAAGTTGTTGAAGTAAATAAAAATCAAGGATATATATCAATTTTTAAGTATACCATGGGATAAAAGTGATCTGGGTAATTATAATATCAGGGTCAAACTATAAGATAAGTATTTAGACATTGTGAGATGGTGAATGTGAATCTCTGAATTGAGAGGTAGGCTAAGGATTAAGGGTAGATAAATGACTAATGTTTTCCAAATGTAAAAGACTAATTTAACATATAAATCCATATTTAAGTATCTATATCCCCCCTTTTAATCTAGTAATGCATAAGGATGAAATTACTAAGTTAAAGGTACAAATTTCATACCATGGTGTGTAAAACACACCTTGATTTGAATTGAGCCCTATTTAAATTTGTTATATGTGTATGACCTGAAACTAAGAGAATGTTATAGGTATAATTAATGCATATAATATGAAAATGAACGATTGAAATTTATTAAACTAAAAGAGAGCAAGGAAGGAGTACACTTATGTGTAAATTCAATAATGTTTCCCCTTAATAGTTTGCTTTGTTAATGATGATTCTTAGCATGTGTCATAAATGTGAAAAAATATGTTCCAAATCTATGAAAAATGTATAATATTTTTCCCCTAGAATATATCTAAATCATTTAAAATATATTAAATTCTACCAATTCTATCAATTGTATGTATGTGGAGTCATGTCTGTATAACATGCCCATAGTTTTAAGGTGATGGGAAGGAAAATTGGTAGCCATGTTATCTCAAAAGGATAATATAATAATTTTATATCTATGTCAATCATTTAGTAAATAACATATAGAGGTATCATATCTAAGTAATACACACACACGCATGCACGCGCGTGCGCGCGCGCGCGCACACACACACACACACACACACACACACACCAAGACCTAATATACATGTTATGGATCAATTAAATGTCTATAAGTAACAATATCAAAAAAAAGTAAAGCACACACACAAGAGAACTTGATTTTACTCAAAGAGGAGTATAAGGATACAAAAAATAAGGGGAATGTTTAGATCACACATACTCAAAGGGGAGGAAGTTAAAATGTCCACACACTAAATAAAAAAACACTCAAGGTACTATGGCCAACAAGTAAGAAACATGTTCAAATGTTTTAAAATATATAAAATGAAGCAAAAAATAAGAACACTCAAGTAAGCTATATGAAGAGACAAATTAAGTGAAACACAAACAACTAGCATAAGCATGTCATACTAGTTCCTACATACATGTGTTAGAAAAATGTCTTGTGAAATAGCATATCGAGTATAATGTGTAAGATATTAACATGAGTATGCACATATAAATGTTAGTATGTAAGCCCAATATGATAATGTAAAATTATCATAAAATAATAAATCTTGTTTCAATTATGATCAAATAAAAGAAATATTCACCCAAGTAGTGTGTCATGTGGGAAGAGTAAAGGTCTAACATTTACATGCTCATGTATCATGGATATAATGTATACATATATCACATTTAAGTACTAATAAAACTTATGTGTGTATAAAAATGATAAGTTATCTACTAACATAAAGTAAACAATATATGCAAAATCTATTAAACTTGTGAAATCATAAATATTTTTGGATTTTTGATTTATTTTAATGATTTTGTATTTTATTTAATATCTGATTTTTTTTGAATTTTTAAAAGTTTTATTTTTTTGAAACATTTGATTATGTTTATTTATATGAACCATCTTTGTCATGATCCGTACATAGAGAGTGGTATAGATACATGGAGTGCTCTTATTCTCTCTTTAAATCATGATTAGGATCATTATCTCTATCATGTGGTATGTTAACCATTATTCCATTGTGGTAAAATGAAATTCCTTATGGATTTTAATCTATTATAGATCTTATTTAATATAACCAAAACCTTCCAAATGTAAATGGGTGTCAAGATGTATGAGGCATGACCCAAACTTTCATTTGGAAAATGTTTATACCACAAGAAATAGGTATTATTATGTATCCCAAGGAGTCTTTCCATTTTACCTCATGATGTAAGTGTTTGATATTATATACAAGTTGTGATAAAAATCTTAACATATAGTAAGTTTCACTTTTTATGGTATCAATATGGTTATGTTTAAAATAAGATCCACCGATGAATAATGTGATTGCTAAATCATTTTGGCACGGATGTTTTTCATAATAAAATTGTAAGTGCATATTGATATCGTAAAATTGGAATTTGTTGTGTAGGATGTCAACTGGATATTGATCTCCTATTGAGTAAATTTTTTTCAGGTGTCATATAAAGGTTTGGAATGAACATATTTGTATATGATGTTTATTGAGAAAATCATTGTTGTTGTAGGTATCCTTAAATAATATTTTACATTTTTAATGAGATATATTAAATTTTTTGTTATTTTTGAATAAAAAATAGGAATATTAATTCACATGCATATATAGGTGATCAAATGAGGTCTAAAGTTTATGCAATACTCATTATTTGAGCGGTGAAGTAAGACATATACTAAATATGAATTATAGTTCCAAATATAATGGTTGGTATGATGAAAAATATGAGGAATTATTAAATAAAAAAACATAATCTCAAATGGACACATTATCATGTTTCTTGAAGCTTTTTAAATGTTCCAATGCAAATTTGGGCACATTGTATGTATTAAAAGCTAATAAGAAAACATATTCTAGTTGATTGAAAGTAGATAGGGATCCATTAAGTAAACTATAAAACCAATCCCAAGCTTATTATCTAAGGTTTATATGGAAATATTTTAATTATAAACATCCATATTTATCCCACTAACCAATATAATGTACATATTAACTTATATGGTTGGAAGGGTTTTCATGGCCAAAAAACAAAGGTAACATGGCTATGTTGAAATATTGTAGATGTGAATATTTAAATACACATTTTTCAAGAGGTTTATTTTTTTATCATGTTATCATTAATATTATCATAGAATGATAATTTTTTTAAATTGAGAATTGAAACTTGATTTTGAATATTTTCTATAAAATTCATCATAGACATAAAATGACTAGTAGGAATTGTTAAAATTTACAAACATGTAGTCATCAGTTGAAATTTACCATTGATTTGAAACATATGAATGATGGATTTCTCCTCATTATTGGTAATTGTGTTAGGGTTCACATAAATTTAACTTTGGGGAACCTTTGGTAATGGTATATCATTTGTAAACTTTGGGCCCTTTGGTATTGGTATATCATTTGTAAACTTTGAAACCTTTGGTAATGGCATAACATTTGTAAAATTTGGAACCTTTGGTACTGGTATATAGTTTTTTTTGTAAATAGTAAATAATATATTTATGAACTTGATTCAAATTATCATGCTCAAAAAAAATATTAGGCTCACTTATAACTAATTGTGTTATAGTTGGCAGAGGAAAAACTAGTTAGCCATCTCCATTTAATATTGTAAAGTTACACAACTTATATCTATATATGGTGGTAGTAGGAAAATTTTATAGGGATTTTATATATATCCACATATATATTTGAGAGGAGGAATTACATACTCTTGAGGAGAGGATTTCCCTTGTTTCAAGGTACTAACAATTTTTTTTCTTTAATAAAACTTGTCTAGAAAGTTAGATAGTTTTTTGTATCATAGTCATCAAAAAAATATATATAATGTTTTAAGAGAAATGAATGATAGGGGGTGAATCATTCTTAAAAAATACTTATTTCAATTATACTTAAGAAATCATGAATCATTCAAACAAACATGTAGATCTAGCAAGCATAAGCAACTATCCACATAAGCATGAAACAAAAGAACACATCATATGTGGGAAGCCATCAAGGGAAATAAAACCCAATGATATATTAAAATTAAATATATTAATATGATTCAAAAACCAAATTTAGTGAAGCACCAACTCCACATGGAGTACCAACCCCAACTAACCAAGCACCCACTTGACTAGGCTTTAACAAGCACCCACTTACAAGGAGGCACCAACCCCCTAGATGACTCAACAAAAAATCAGCCACCTAATTGGTTTTTATCACCTTAATAAATTTTTTTTTCTCACACAATATATTATTATCACATTATTTATCTCTTCACACTCTTATCCCTCTCAAACTGCCTTTTAGGCCTCTTCAGTCAACTAGGTCTTTTCAAGATTGATTAGGTCATATGACCCTAATTTTCATATGTATACATATTAAAAAACCTTCACTATAGATAATATCCACTCATTTTATGGTCTAAAATACCTTTTTTTCTCAATAATTTACTATTTCATTCACTTGCACTTATCTTTTTCAATTAGGCTTACAACTACCTTGTATATATACCATTCCTTTTTTATATACCACTTAGTCAAACACACAATCTTAAACTCTTAGTTAAACCATATAATAGGTATTATGACATATTTTAGACATTAATAAAATTATATTTGAGTCCCTTTTGGTCTATCATGACTCAATTAGGCCTCATTTCTCTTTTAGGTCTCATGGAGACCTAAATGCATTAGGTCTATCTCTTAATGCCAAAAATTTATTCTCTAGGGCCCAAATGGATTTATAAAATAATTGAAAAACATTCAAACACTTATTTAAGGAACTATATTGACATCCTTAATAATCTTTTAGATCTGTGTCGTTCATAAGCTTCTTTAGGATAAATTACCCTATTAAGCCAGTGTGCCTAAAAAATGGTCTTGCAAGAATGAAGCTCAAACATAATTAAGACACTAAAATATGATAAAATAAGTATATATATATATATATATATATATCTCAAATGATCATATAAATTCATCATAATTCATGTAAAGTGTTTATATAGGTGTTGGAGGTTTGAGTCACCATGACTGTGTTTTGAGGTAATCTGACAGTTCTGAGTGAGTTGTAGAGGTGTTTTTGAAGCCTTGTTTATTGAGTAGAAGAGTATAATTCATTTTATGATGACCTTGAGGTCATATATATATATCTACTCAATAAACAAGGCTTCATATATATATATATATATATATATATATATATATATATATATATATATATATATAGTATACATGACCTCAAGGTCATCATAAAATGAATTATACTCTTCTAATCAATAAACAAGGCTTCAAAAAACACCTCTACAACTCACTCACTCAGAACTGTCAGATTACCTCAAAACACAGTCATGGTGACTCAAACCTCCAACACCTATATAAACACTTTACAAGAATTATGATGAATTTATATGATCATTTGATATATATATATATATATATATATATATATATATACACACTATATTCAAATATAAATATCATATTTTATAATGTCAAATATTTGTGTTTCATACCAATCTCATGACCTTATATCTCATTGTCTTATCTGAACTAGAAAGGTCAACTTGTTAACAACTTTTTCACCACACACATGACCTCAAAATATTATTAAAAGAATTAAAATATAATAAAGTATTTAAAAAAATATAAATTATTTTTTTTTCATAATTCTATAATCATAACACATTCCAATTCATCTTCTCACTATTGCTTGGGTTTTTCACTATTTACACCACTAGGCCTATTAGTGACTAGCTAACTTGGACGATCGGTTTAACACACTTGAGGAATATAAAATATATAGAAACCTTAATGGAAAAAAATATTAGTCTCTACCTTATTACTCCATCCATTTACTTACTATGTTTAATACAACTTTTGACTTTTATAATAACCTCTTAATAAATAAGCTTGTAACTCAACATTTTCTCTCTCCTCTCTCTAACCAATACCACCTAGAGGTATATGGGAGAGTAAAATATAATATAAAATAGCTTAGTGAATCATAAAATTTCATTATGGGAAATTTTTATCAACACCTTCAACATAAATTCCTTATTAGGGTTCTAAGAGGGTTTAAATTTATTTTCACTCTTCACGATAGTTCATAAAGCATAGCCCCTCAATCCAAAAAATAATACATATAATTTTGGTCTATGAAAAAATCCAATCTAACATGAAACACTTATGTTACCATTAATATATTTGATGATATAATGAGCACAAAAAAATCTTTCTTAGGTTGATAACCCTTCATTCTAAGCACTTGAGAGACCTCTAAACAACTTAGCATGCCTTGTACTTCAAAATAGAACCTCAAAATTAATTAAATACCTAAAAAAACTTGAATAACCTTTATAAAATCCCACATACTCACACTTTCCTTGGAAACTAATCTTGATACCCCATTAGGATACACTCTCTCTATACCATATACTTCATACCTTACTAAGTCTTGAACTAACCTTCATGCCTCTTGTCATAATCTCAAAACCTCACTATAATGCTAAAAATATCAATATAACTCCATAAAAACTCTCTCATTATTAACCACTACCATACATCCTTCACATGACTTGACAACATATCATGATACCTCATTAGGCCATGTAGGGTTTAAGAGAGGTCTAGATTCAGACCTAGACTGAGGTCCTACCCCTAGAGACTCATCCTAAAAATATAATTAGTGTTCCAATACCTAAAATATATGTTCAAAAAACCTCATACATCCATTCATGCTTGTGTGCACTCATCTCCCCAATCCACCATGCTCATACCTTCTCACAAGGTCTCTTCATGCCATGACTAGGCTTAGGCTACTTAAGAACTTGATGCCTTGGCTTGTTATTTACATGTCATGACCTAAAAAAAACATCAAACAAGTATATATAATACATTAAACCTTAAACCTTACTCATATCATTGTACTATTCTATTTTTGATGACAATAATCTTCCATAGCCTCATATAGACTTAAAATCACATGACCAAGCTTCATATGACTTGATATCTCTCTTTCACACACCTAAACACTTTTGAAATCATCCTTGACATCAAAATTGACTTTCATGTAACCATAATACATTATTTACCTTCAAATTCTCTCTTTCCTTAAAATTCTCTCTTGACTACACTCTTCGTAAATGCATCTTATCTCATCACATACTATTAACTAGGCTTAATAACCTTTGTTCATTAATTTCAATATTATTCCTTTAAATGAATCACCATTCCATGATATGTAACTTACATTATCATAACAATCATGATAATATCAATCTTGATCACTCATCACATTTGAAAACATCATGTTGTTAATTGAGAAAACACTCTCAATAGGTTACTATCATGCTCAATAGATATTTGACATCAATGACCATTATGCCTTTGCACAATGCAAATTATTACATTAACAAAAACAACATGACAACATATCATCCAAGATGAGTGAATAAAAAATAACAAAAGCTAGTGAAAGGAGGAGAACAAAAATCCCCTAATAACACTTAGAGGTTAGGTTCACCAAAAATTTTAACCCTTTTTAGAAATAAGGATTAGTATGAAAGAGATTAGTATAATAAATCAAGGAGTAAGCTACTCTAAAAATTAGGAAAATTAAATAAATTTAGATTCTACTAATATTTTGATAAGATATATTAGATATAAGCATATTCCAAATATATAAAGTAGAACATTCAATATTCTGATAATATAAACACAAATGAGGACTTTTAATTAGCTTATATAATGATACCTAGGTAGATATAAGTATCATAGGTACAAAAGTGGAATATCTAAATATATGGATCTTATTGTTAGATTATGGATATTTGATTTCTATAAGCTTGGACACTTGTGTGATATTGTGGACATGCTAGTGTCCTAGTTTTACCACTAGTGTTATATATATATATATATATATATATATATATATATATATATATATAATTAACTACTTTATAAACCTTCACCTATTAGGGTTGAATGCCACCTTTTTGATTCTCTATTTAGATTCCACACATGGGTATTCAATATTAGTGTGTAGCTCAAAACCCTTGATCATTCAATTAGGGCATGTGATCTTGAAAAATTGGTCAATGGGCTCAAGTGAAGTCAATCTAACCTAAAATAAACCTCTATTAGTGACTTATACCTATATAGACATATAATATAAATATGACCTTAGACCAATGTAGTTCTCCCCCTCATGTGGGATTGTGTGTGAACAATGGAGTAATATATTATATTCCATATAGTGATCTATCTTGTAACTTAAAAAATATTAATCATGGGTTATTTTTTAATGATTCATACCTTTAATAAGACTACTCCTATGACTAATTTATAAATAGAAAAGAGTAAGGTGGAATATCTTAGTTGTGCAAATGATTTTTAGTGGCGTAGTAATATTGAGAGGTTTTTTAGATGAAGAATGAGTGGGATTTAACTTATATTTATACCAAACCTTTTTAAATTTTTCTCATACAAGGTTTAAAGGAGACAAATATGTTTAATCTTAAATATTGAAATGTTTTTATATTTGAGTGTTTGTAAGGTATAAACACATGAATTAGATTAGGGACACTAGTGTCAATGCTAATGTGTAAGTCTTAACATAAGAGTCCAAGAAGATATAAATTTGTTAAAGTTATTTAAATTATAATGAAGGATATATATTAGGTTTTAAACATACTAAGGGATATAGGTGATCTATATAATTAGAATATCAGGGTCAGATTATAAGATAAGCATTTAGGCATAGTGAGATGGTGAATATGAGCCTTTTGGCTGTAAGAAAAGTAAAATAATGAAGGGTAGATCCATGAATGACATTTTAAAAGTGTACATGACTAGTTTATCATATAAATACATATTTTATTATCTACACTTCCCTCCATTTATGAATCTATTATGTTAAATTGTTTTCAATATTTTAATGACATGTGCCATATAATCAAAGAATGAGAGGTCAATCTTATTTCCAAGTAAAAAATAAATTATGGGAATAATCCTCCAACATATTATAATTCTAAATTTTAAATCAAAAAACATTTCATATATAAGACAAATGATACTAATAATTAGTCTAAAATAATGATTAATGTGATTTCACAATCTACTAACATGTTTGTTCTTTCTTATCCTCCATAGAAGCATTTTACATGATTATAATAAACTCCTCATAAGGTTTTGAAAAAATAATGTGGATAAAACCTCATATCCATTCCTTGACCTATGGAGATATACATGACAAGGATACAACCTAAGGGTTTCAATATTTACTCATATTGTGATTATCATAGATGCATAAGACATTTGACTAAAAGATGTTTTGATTTACACCATAAGATTCAAGATGTAATTGAGATAAAAACTATTAAACTTAAATATAATATAATGCCTAATAATGATTCAATTTCACAATCTAATTCAAATCTTAGAACATTTTCTGATCTATTTGTAAATAATGAAGTATAAGAAACTAAGTGTAGACACCCAAAATTGGTATAAGCCTTATTTTTATAATATTATTTATGTGACTTTACTTACATAGAATCTTAATGGTGAATAGGGAACTTATCTATGCATCTATCTTGTTCTTGAGTTTTCTTTTCTACTTTATTTGATTTGAATAATCTTTTATAGAAATATTTTGATCTCTTTTGACTCCATCACGAGGATACTTAGTATTTTTCTCTCGGTTCTAACTTTTGATTGGATTCATAATAATTTAAATAATATCATACATTTTTGGTTATTGTAAGTGTACTATCATATATTTTTGGTTTGTTTTTGGACATTTCACCCATTTTGGTACCTTTTTTACTCTTTTGGGTCTTTTTAGTCCATTTGTGTGCTTTGGTAGTTCCCAAATTCAAAGTTATGAACCTTATATATTAAAATCCCTTAGAATCATTTTAATGACAAACACTCATTGAATAATAAAGGCACACAAAGAACACATATGAATCTAGCTTACTATTATTCAAACTCTAAAGTTTTTAAAGGATAAAGCTAATTACATGCTTGTATCCAAGGAGGATCTAGGAAAAATTACATTTAGACATGAATTCACATGATTTGACACACACACAACATTGGGAAAACTACATGCATTTTGAGCCTTCCTCAGAGTATTGGTAATTCTCAATAAATCAATGATGAATGGTTGAGGTTAGTATAACCCAACATTGCTAACCCATTTTTTAGGTCATATTGGTCTCAAGAGTGCAAACTAGGGTTTTAAAGAAAAGATAAGGAAAATAAATATATTTATGTACAATAAATATTTGAATTCATAGAAGACACTTGTAGACAGAGGAATAATAACCTAAACTATCATAGAACAAACTAAGAACCCTGGATGTTTTTAGAAGATAATAGATGGATTTGAATATTATAACAATTTGAGTGATATGGGGGTGTCTTGAGAGGATTTAATAGTTTGTTCCCTAATATGACCCAACTAAAATCCACTAAAAATCATATCGATTTATTTTGACAAATATAATAAGCATAAATTAACTTAAACAAGATAAATACCCTATCCATTTAGTTATTTATATAACTAGTAAGTGCAATAAATCATAGTTTAAATTTATATCTATGTAGTTTAGACATATTTTATGTAATTTGAATATTCAATGGTTTTAGCCTACTTAGATCATTAAATATAAAATAAGATTAAAAATATTTGTGAACTTGATCCTTGTGATGTACATAGTAAACCCCAAGTTTATTTAGGGTTTCAAAAATTTTCACTAAGGTTTCATATTTATGTAGTTAGATTTATTTTTTGGATTTGATTTCTAATTTCCAATTATTATGTGTCCTTTTTACTAGGATTTCAATCCTTGAGACCCTATATTACTAGGTTTTCTCTCATATTAGTAGTAAGCCTTATGCTTGTATTATTTGTCATATCAGGGTTTGTTAACTAATCTATGATTATGCATTCAAAAAACCCTAATAGTACTCATCCTATGAATTCCTTACAATCTACCCATATCATAACTTATAAATATACAAATTAATGTAAAAATGAGGATATAAATTATCATGCTTGTGTGCTTAATGAAAATGCTTATGTAGATGAGGAATATGCTTATATGAGTGATGGAAATGACTATGATAATTATGATCATGATGATGTGGTATATTGGTATGCTAGAGATATATATTTTTAAACTTTTAGTGAATAAGAATAGAAATATAATCAACTTAAAATGCAAGAAATCAATTCTACTTATCCTTGTTTACACTCATCGACTAGTCATACCCTAAAATAAGAAGAAAGTAACATTTAATTAACTAATAGACTTCTTGATCTTATTATGATTCTAATTAACCAATAATATATAATAAGGTAATGGATAGATAATTAACATGTTTATTCTCATGATGATATGCCTTGAAATTATGTTTCTAAATGGAATGATATTTTTAGTGACATAGAATGAAATGCTACTAATTATATTAAAAAATAATGTGATTCTACTCCTTTTTCTCAGATAAAATGTGATACAAATTATTTATAGATATGAGATGTGATGATATTTTCTTATTATCAGAATTGAAATTTAATGAGAGTTATAAAATATGTAATGATGTCTATATGGATTTTGATAATGATTCTAGGTAGGTCAATAGTAGAAATATTTATGATGAATAATTTACAACTATGTCTTGTATAGAGGGTAAGATGAAACCTATGAACACATCTACCTAAAACATTACTAATAGTGAACCTATGGCATCCATTAATAATAAAATTCAACTACTAAATGATCCCCTTAAATATCATAATATAATTTCATAAGAGGTCACATCCTTAATTCATTTTTTAGGTGCCTTACAACAAAAAGTGCATCAAGTTTATATAGAAATCATGCATATCATAGTTAGGTTGATTATAATTCTATACATGGAAATATCATAAGGTGTAATATCCTTAATTAAACACTATCTTGTGACTTTATCATTCTTACACTTTCATTATTTGATCTATACTTACACCTTAAGAGATTTGTCACTTATAATGGAAAACATACTATGAGTGATAGAATTATACTTAAGAAATTCCCTAAGATATTAATTTGTAATGATCTAGGATTGTTTCACCATCTCCATAGTGGCTCTTTACACTCATATCTTGGGTTAGAAGGTAATTTATTAATATAATAAATTCAAAATAAGGGACATCACATTAAATATGAATGCCTTCCTTATCTTCACTAAAGGAAGTTATAAATAGCTAATGCTTATATATTATGATTTAAAACCTATATGAATTAGTTAATTTATCAATGAAAATTTTGGAAAATAATATATATTTTGTAGAGGCCTCATATTTACTCTTAAAGAGAGATTTATTTATCATACTTAAAAATATTTCAAGTTTCTTTGCTTTGAGACTATCTCAATAGAAAATAAGATTGCACATGCTCAAGATAATGATCATGATATTAAAAATAAGGTTAGTTTTAATCACAAATAGGTTCCACATAAAGAAATTAGTACAAATAAAACTTTCAATCAATAAAAAATAAAAATAATGTCATAAATAGTAAAGAATCTCCAATGAAAATGGTTCATAAGACATCAACTAAAATGAGTCATCCTCCTTCAAAAGTGATTCAACCAAATCCAATTTCAAATTTTAAAGGACAATCCAAATTCTATTTTTAAAACACTTATTGATAATAATTTGATCAATTTACCTCTTAATTTTCATCACCACACACATTAACTTCAAAAAGTGGGTGAAAGATCATTTTGTAACTATCATCATATCAATAGGCATAAAGATACCAATTATTATGCATTGAAAAACAAGACTAAAAAACTTGTAATTAGAGGCATTATTTCATTTTGAAACCCTACTACCATAAGGTTTACATCTCCATATTATTATACTACACATTCTATGTATCCCAAAACTTTCCTACAAAGGAATAAGTAGTCAATTTAATTTATATATAAAATAAAATTAGGAGAAGATCTCCTTCTAATTCATAGTCTATAAAGATTAATCTTTTTTAGGACTATAATATCAATGTAATGTAGTAATGTTAATCCTAGGAGTAATTGTATGAGAGATTTTGTCTCATAGTGGTAGATAAATAGTCTATATAGGAAGGTGAAGATTCTTCTTAAAATATGAGATGAATAGTCACATGTTTGGATATATTATATTGTAATATATCATCCTTAATTAAGGAAATAACTTTGGTTTACACCAAATCTCATCATTTATTTATCATCCATTCTTGGCCTAATATTGGTATCAGATCAAAGAGTTCCTTATTCATTTTTAAATTTCTCCATGCTTGCTTTTTGTTATATTTTCATTCTCACCTAATTATATACTTTCAAATTTAATATTTTATTGTCTAGGACTATGTGCTACTGATAAACTATTAATGCTAGGAATTTAAATTAGTTTTTTGATGTAGTGGGTAACTTTAGGATATTTTGGGGAAATTTTAATCAATAAATAAGGAATTTTTATGTTGTAAGACATTTAAAGGCTATTTTACATTTTTGTGTGTCGTGTTTATACTATTGAGACTATGTTTTAACCAAATGAGTATTATTTAATTTTGACTACTTTGAGATATGTATATATATTAAGGGAGTATTTTGGTATTTTTTTGACTAATATGTGGCATTATTTTTCTTGTTGGGACTGCATATCACCTACTACATGGTGGTATTAACTATTCTTACAATATTTACTCATAAATCATGTTCCTATCACATTTTTTTGCTCTATTTGGATACCTTCACTCAAAAATAATCTAAGAAAGGAATTTAAACCTTATAAATAGTGCCAAGGAGAGAAAAAAGACTTTAAAGGCTCAAATAAGTTTCATTATTTTTTGATTTTTTTAAATAAAATAATTTAATAGAGGAATTTAAAGATTTTAAAACATTTTAAAATCATAGTCATTAAAAGGAGAATATTATCACAAGGGAATAATAATTATATTTTTTTCATTTTTGATTTATTTAAAATAAAAATAAGTCATTTTCAAACTAGAAAATATTTTTGTTTTAAAAATTAATCAATTTTTGAAATAAAAAAATCAATTTGTGCAAACCAAATCCAATTTGTAAAGTTTGGTATCAATAGTGTCTCTAGTTTTTATTTAATAATCATGTCATCATGATCAAAATATTACACTTATAAACTAATATGGATATAAAATGACATTTTTGGCATCATCTTTATAAAATATTGTGGAGAAATAAGGAAATAAATCATTTTCCCATTCCCTTATTACCCAATTGTGACTATCACTAGACATAAATCCCAAAAAAAGATAGTATAATATAAGTCATTTGAGCTAATTCGACCTAGAAATGTTAATTGAGTTGGATTGAGCCTTTGCCTTGAGGTCATAGACTTGTTTTATCTATTGAAAATACTAGATCACAACTTTCTTCATGAAACTCCTCAAATAAGTACCTTCATAAATTCATATGTTTCATGGCACTAGTTTCTATAACCCAAGCATTATACCAAGTTAAAATCTCTATGGAATTATTTGAATTTTTGGAGATTAAAAGCACACATTCACAACAAAAATAAGATGAATACATATTTGATTTTTTATTCTTCTCATTTTATAATTTTTTATAGGATTCAATTTTTCCCATTATGTTTTGTATCCATGGATCTCATGACTCCCTTTCCTTTCACAATTTTTTCAAAACAAGTGTTTTTTGTCATTTCTTCTTATTAATTTTGAATATTATTTTTTATATATTCACCACCTCACCCTTTGTTTTTCTAGTTTCCTCTATCATTTCATATATTATTATAAGAATCACCCTTTTGATTATCATATCAAATGATTTCTCTTGTGGACTTCAGTTTTATTTTGAAGGATTTTCTTTTTCTATCATATGCTCAACCAATTGATCAAATGTGAGAGTATTTATTATATTTATTGATTATAAAGACTCAAATTAAGTTGATTTTTTTGGAAGAAGAGCCTTTATGAAGGAAATCATAGACACACCAAATTTCATGCCAAATACTTCAACATAATACTTGATTGCATGAATTTTAGAATCTAAATTCATGGCATATTCATATTTCAACTCAATATTGAATAGTTTTATATGAACTATAATTATGAGTGAGAATAATACAAGTCATTTAACTTGTGAAATGTTTCTCAAGTAGTGTTTCACCCATGTATGTGATGAAACACCTTTACATCAACTGAATCCATCATCAAGGATACTATTTTTGAATTATTATACTTCTATGATGGTATATCCTTTTATTATTTAGGTGAAATTTGTTGTTCACCCCCATTGCAGATGTTGGACAATATTTTATTTAAGATAAGTGTGTTATCCACCTATCTTGACCATTCTAACAAGGTATCTTTCTCATTTAGGGTTGTGCCAAAAATAGTTTTGATTGAGTGTATACTTATTATAAATGGATCTAGAATGGTTATTTATCACTCCAAAAATGTTTTATTTTCTATATACCACCCAAATGATATACCAAACATATTTATATGCTTACCCTTACAATATACTTAGTGCCTAGATTAATATTATCCTTTATATATACCTAATGGTGCATGAAAGACACATTAAATCATGTGAGAGCATAATGGTATGTGGAACCTAAGTAGTACATGAAAAGGATGTGCTCTATCTATAACACTTGATTAATGATAATTATTTGTGCATGGGCATGATAACCCTATATACTCAAACTATTCTTTATTTTTTTGGGATTTATGTCTAATGATAGTCACAATTGGGTAATAAGGGAATGGGAAAATGATTTATTTCCTTATTTCTCCACAACATTTTATAAATATGATGCCAAAAATGTCATTTTACATCCATATTAGGTTATAAGTGCAATAGCTTGATCACGATGACATGATTGTTAAATAAAAACTAGAGACACTATTGATACCAAACTTTACAAATTGGTTTTGGTTTGCACACTTTGATTTTTTATTTCAAAAATTGATTAATTTTTAAAACAAAAATAGTTTATAGTTTGAAACAATATACCTTAATCAATTGAAAATAAACTTTATTGTCTTTTAAGATAATTTGAAAATAAGGCCACTCCATTTGGTTGGATAATGAAATGATGAATGTCACAAATAAAATGTGATAACATAATTGTTTTAACTAAATATGAGGAAAAAAATTGATAAAACTTAGTGGTGAACACTCAACAATAAGAAATTTCACCCATCTCATTAAATAAGGAATTCTAACAAGTCTTCTCTAACATGCTAGACTTGGATATTTAGGCATAGACACTATGATAACATCCACATATTATATAACAATGATGTTGTAGGCTTGTCAACTCTACCAAAAATATTTAAAAAGTGTGGAACCTGTATATTAGCCAAACATGAAGGGGAACCATTTCAAAATTTATAATGGAAAGCTAACATGAAGTTGCAATTGGTTCATTCTGATATGTTTTCTCTGCAATCCTTTCCACTAGTGGTCTTAAGTAATTCATGTTATTCATTTATCACTACAATATAATGAATTGGATATATGTTTTGAAGAATAAATCATAATCCTTTAAAATATTTCAAAATTTTGTAACTATGGTTGAAAATGAATCCAAATCATGTATTGGGACACTCCAGATTGATAATGGTGGTGAAATCATGTCAAATGTGTTTGGATCCTATCTCAAGTAGAATGTAATCAAGCATCATAGCAAAGTCCCTTACACTCCTCAATATAATAGAGCATTGAGAAAATTAACAAAACTATGATGAACATGGTTCAAACAATGTTATACTTTAAAGGGGTAAATCTACATTTCTAGGTAGAATTAACTCAAATAACATTATAGCTCCATAATACATCACCATAAGAAACCCTAAAAATGAAGAATCCATATGAAGTATAATGTGGTCATCTCCATTTAGTGTGACAATTTTATATTTTTGGATTCACATCCTATGAATTTATTCAAAGGCAAAAAGGAAAAAAATAAAACACAAGAATCATAAATGCATGATTTTGAGATACTTAGAGTCTTCAAAATCATATAAGCTATTTGTTGATAACACCAATTAATTTATCATAGAAAAATATGATTTATTTTGTGAAACTATAAAGTATATAATAAGCATCAATTGATGATTGAATAACCTTGAAAAATATTCCAAATTTTATGTTTTCAAGGAGGTTGGTATGGAGGTCCCAAACAATGAAGGGAGAACTTGCAATTGGGAAATAATTGAATCTCTTTTGACTACTAAAATTTAAAACATCACTCTCATTGGAGAATAAATTGAAACATCATCATAATATGGTCTGATGTCATAAAATTAAGGATATTTAATTCATTAAAATCAAACACTAGTCATTTTGAAAAGCTACATAGAAAAATATACCAAAATGGGCTAAACATACATTGAAATATGCTAGACTTGATGAAAAGTAAGCACTATAAGTGCAAACGCAACTGCACAATAATAAAATAAGTTCTTACATAAAATTTAATATAATATGGAAAATATTACCTTCAAAGAGCCTCCATAATAAGAATAAGTCAACATTACTTTTGAATCTAAACCCACTTCCTTCAAACAAGTTAAAAATATTCATATATAGAAAACAAAAAATTAATATTGTTTATGATGCATTGATTGAAAATGGAACTTGTAATCTAGTTTATCCTCTTATATATTGTAAACCAATTAGATGTGTGTGGGTTTTTCAAAACAATTACAAAGCTAATGGATCACTTGATAAGCATGGAAATGTATTTTCTCAAAAATAAGGAATTGAATACAATGAAACCTTTGCACCAACAAAAAAGGGGTACCATTCGAATAATGTTGGATTTGGTAGCTCACAAAAGATGGAAATGTAACTAAATGGATGAAAAAACTGAATTTATGAATGGTGATCTCAAAGGTACAATGTACATGACTCATCCCAAAAGTTTTTTAGTAAACCACCAAGAGAAAAAAAGGTGAAACTGAAAAAATAACTTTATGGTTTGAAATAATCCCCAAGTGTGTGGTATGAAAAACTCACTAAATACGTTATAAAAATTAAATTTAAACATTTTGAGTTTGAATATTCAAATCTTCATATCAAAATATATGACAAAACAATCATATTTATGATGGTGTATGTGGATGATCTATTCATCATAGGAAATAATGAGAGATACACTACAAAATTCAAATCAGAGTGGATAAAACTATTTAAAATTATAGATATATCTTATCTTCATTACTATTTGGGTATTGAATTAATTAAAAAATTAGAGTTTATCTTCATCACTCAACCAAAATACATTGGTGAAACTATGAGCCAGTTCAAAATGGTAGATTGTAAGCCTCTCAATATGCCCATGGAACAAAATTTTAAATTGATATTATAAGATACCAAATATTTAGTAGATGATAATAAATATAAATAGATAATTGGAAGTCTAATCTATGCGACTAACATTAGAACATACATTTATTTCATATTTGGTGTTTTTCCCTAAATTCATGCAATAACCCAGATAAAGTCACTATGTAGAAACAAAAAGAGTCTTTTGATATCTTAAAGAAATGTAATTTTTTTGGATCGAATACTTTAAAAGAGGAGAATTTAAAATAGTCAAATATTTATATTATGACTATGTTGGTGATTTTAAATATGGAAAATATCCTTTAGGGTTTATAATGAGTTTTGGAGTAACAGTTGTCAATTTGGAGTAAAATTAATCAATGTTAGTGTAGATGATATTTACAAATTTTGTAGCACCTCAGTCTTGTACACTTGGAAAACTCAAACCTTGAATGTTCTTATCATTTCTAGACCTTTTCCACTTCTACAAGTTTTGCATATTCTATCTCTTTATGCTCATTTTTCATCTCTTAGTCTAAGTAGTATCATTTTGATGACTTAGGTCTGTTTGTCTTTCCCATAATGCTTTTAACTTGTTTATCATCCATATCTACAAGTTTAGGACCTATACTTATTTTATTACCATCTAAAAACTTACATCTCATCCAATTTTTAAATTAAAGTTATTATTGGAGTATTGTCAATGATGTCATAGAGGTGTCCTGATGAGTGAATGAAGTGCTTTGATAGCCTATGTGATAATGAAAAAGTGTGTAATGTGCTTGTCCTAGTGTGCTTAAAGGAAGCTTGGTTGATCTTCAATTTTAACATGATTAGAGATGTTTAGAGATGAGTATGGTGATTGGAGCATGTCAAAGAGGCTCCTAATATGTTATCTATGATTTTATATCTTATGTGCTTAAGTGGAAATCATTTGGTTATCCATAGTTTTCATCTAGATAGTTTGGGTCTAGTCACAAAAAAATTGAGTAGGTAGTTTGATGAGATCACCATTGCCATGAGGGAATGAGTCAAGGGGAGTGGGTCATATGGTTGTGACCACATTAGTTCTTAGTTGATATGTGCTAAATATCAAGTCATATATCAAATCATAGTTAAATATATGAGGGTGCAAAGTTGGATTCTCAGTCAGAGTTCATTATTTTCCCATACTTAGCCAAATTTGAATGTGGCCAAAAAGAGCTGAGTAAGCATGTTGATGAGGTTAGAATTCACATGAGTGGAGGTGTTAGAAAAAAATGATCATATGGGTTTATTAATTTTTGTGCCTAGTTTCTATGCACTAATTCATATATCATGTGACTAAGCATGACAAAATATATGCATGAACAAAGTTGGGATCCTAAGCAGTTTGATTGTGTTTTCCCATACTTTTCCAAATTTGCATATGATAAGAATACATGAGTAAGCATTTTGATGAAGACATATATTACACATGTGGATGTTTTAATATAAGGTGATAATATGGGTTGTTTAATTTTATGCATAGTTGATTTGTGCTAAATTTGAGATCATGCACTAAAGCATGACAAAAGTTATGTAGGAGTAAAGTTGGTCTCCCAAATAAATTCTAAGCATAGTTGGATCTGTGATAGGAGATTTTGAAAAGGCATTTTAATGGTGTTATATCTTACATGTATAAAAGTTTTAGGAGTAGTTTGTCACATGGTTAGATTATCTTATATGAGGAGATCATATGGTCTAAATTTGAGAACAGGCAAGTGAGTGAGGCAAAAGTTATGACTATACAAACATGGCATTTTAGGCATATTTCAAAGGTTCCCATACTTAGTCATTTCTACCCAAGTTGAAGTTTGATCAAGATTGATGGTGTGATTTTCTGCATGAATTAAGGAAATAATGATATGAGAATAGGTGAATGATGTTTAGCATCTAAGAAAAGGTAAAAGATAAGGATCTAATGGTGAGTAGGTATTCATACAAATTAATTGAATGGTATGAGCTACATGATAAAGACCTAATTAATCCACAAAGATTGATGGAGTGCATTGAGTCAAAGTTTAAAGATTGCATGTGATGAGTTTAAAGTTATTGAGGTTTAACATTTGAGCATATGCACTAAATTTTAGATAAGATCAATGGTGTGTAATTGATCTGAGCAATGATGAAACAAGATGTGAGCTTAATGTTTGAAGTTTAACCATGACCATTTGAATTTTAATATTTTAATTTAACAAGGGAAAAGTTAATTTCACTAGTGTATATTTTTTGAGTCATATCTAATGAACCTAGTTGGAAGATCTATAAATGTGTAGAGATAGATTTTGAGCTCCAAATTTGACTATGTTTTCATATATGTTCTGTAAGGGATGCGAGAAGATTATTAGAGATTTTTTTGATATATCTTGATAAATTAGATATTGGGGAGTGTTTTAAACTCTATGAGGATGCTTTATGTGCATTTTGAAGGTTTGACCAATCATATAAATATGAATAAAGGTTTTAAAGTTGATTGTGTTTTCATTCATAATGATTGTGTGTATAGAGAAGTGTTTGAGATAATTAGGCTTTAGTAAAAGAGTGTTTTGGATACTTTGATCATTTAAGGATGCCAAAAAGGTCATGTAGAGTGGTTCCATGTTGTTGAAAAATGTTCCTATATTCTTGGTTTGCTCAGAGAAGTGTTAAAGAGATGAATGGGTCTCCATAGGACCTAAAAGTGACTTAGGCCTATTATTTTAATATTTTTTGGAAAACTAGTGTCTAGATCCTAAACAATAAAGGGTCTAAAATAAGGGGAAGAATCTAATAAAATATAGTAAAATATAGGTTTATAAAATTTAATCAAATTAATTACATAGGGAAAGAGATAAACTTATCTTAAAAAATGGATTGAAATGAATAATTTATGAATTGGAAATTATGGTGAAGGACTAGGATACTATCACAAATTAGGGTTTTATCTTCATTTTTTATTGGAAAGGAGTACAAAAATAGGACATTAGTGGCACTGGCACTATAGTTGACTCCTACTACTATTATCTATGAGACCTGAGCTTTTTAGGTTTAATTCATTACTTATGTGTGACCTTGCCTATGAAGTTTTGGAGGCTAAAAGTCAATAGAGCTCACTGTAGATCCATTTCAATCTTCAAATCCTATATCTATCTACACACATGTGAAAAAAAAATGCTTTAAAAGTAAAAGGAATAAATATTAGGTTAGGGGAAGAAAGATCGCATGATCTAGAACCCCTATTGTCCTAATTGCTTCCTAGATTAACCCTCAAGCTAGGGTCTCAGATCAAATGTAGTCATCCATTAGGGAACATGCATAATCAATGTTCATGGTAGATGCAAGAATGAATTTAACCTAAGCCCTTCCTTGATCAAGCATGTAAGTCTATGTGTGATTTGGAATGTTGAGCTATACTATTAACTAATTTTTTTTATTGTCTAATATGCCAAAGTAGTAAGTGATAGATATAAAATGCCTTGTGTAGTCCTTTATTTAGGAGACTCTTTCCAAAATGGCCATTGGTTGACATTGTAAAACTTAAAGATGAAGATAAGAAATGGGATAAGACTTATTAAGTGAAGGAAACTGACCATTCAGGCTCAAAATGACCTTGGATAAGAGAGTTGAAATAGGACACTAGTGGAAATGGTGCTATAGTCCAATTCCATCATTCCTATCTTATAGGATGAAGACATAGGGAGATGGAAAAAACACTAAAAACATGAGTTGGTTGAGTTAGAATGATTGTTTGAAAGGATCAAGATCACTGGGAATAGAATAAAAGGTGATTCAAACATGAAACAAGACTAAGATGACTAAAATGAAAGACATGTATAACTGTGAACAAAGCTCATATTCTTCAGTCAGAGTCTCTTATGAAAGGAATACAAAAAGGCATGATATGTGTGGTTTCTTGACCAATTTAGGGTGTATACATTTTTCCCCTTTTAATCTAGTGATGAAATGAAATGAAGTACTAGAGTAAAAGAAAGAAAATAAAATGTATACCTGAACCTACCTACATGGAGATGAATGTGCTACAAAAGGGTCCAACTCACTTCCTAGCTAGGGAAGTGGATGGAGAGATGAATAGTGCTTTAAGAAAGAAGGAATCCCTAAAATGGATGCCCCTTATACTAAATTTGAATATAATGAGGAATGCTTAGAGGCCCAAAACTAATGTCTTCCCTTTATCCCACATAAACTCATGTAATCTAGAATGTGTGTATATAATCTGTATGCTATGAGGAGGAAAATCTATCATGGCCCCACTCTAAATATCTAAACTAGAACTAATAAATAATTAGATGCCCAAAACTAAGGTTTGTCCTTTTTCCCACATAAATTCATGTAGTCTGGGTCTAGGTGATGTAATAGACCAAACACTACAAATGACTATGTGGTCTAACTTGGTGACAACCTGGGTGTAATCTAAAAATTTGGTTAATGTGTAAGAAGAGAATGGCATGTCTTTCCATTCCATATATATAATTCTAGATGATTAAGAGCATGAACATTTGTGCCATGCCCCCAAATGTAATATGTGAGTGATGTGTATATATAGTCTAAAAATCTATATAACCACATGTGATATGACCTATCATGCCATGTCCCATGTGAAAAATTAGAGATTGAAATAATTTGCTCTACACTATGCCTATAATCTATTATCTAGTATTGTAACTATGTCATGTATGAAGTTGTATGTGTGAGATGTATAATATGTACATGCCCCCAAATTTGGTATCTAGTCTGAATCTATATCAAAGTCACTCTGAATCCATATAATTTGAACCACTAGATCTGACTAGTCTATGTGTCTATAAACTAAAGGTATGTCCCTCTAAATGTCTTGAGTAATGTTTAATGACCCATGTAATCTGAATCACTATATATCTTGACTGATCTAAGCTGAACCTAATAATCTAACCATTGGAAATGTAAGAATCATGGTGTATTTATAAATTGAAGTTATATCCCTTTCAATGTCTTGAGTGACCTATGTGATCTAAATCAATGTATATTTTGATCGATATAAACTAAATCTAATAATCTAACTATTGAAGGTGTATAAACCATGATGTATCCACCTAGAGGAGTGGATAGGCATATTGGGTAAGTGTAAGAATAGGAAAATTAGGAATGATGCCCCCCTTTGGGGAGAGGGATGAGATCTGTGATAAAGGAGGTTGAGCCAAAAGTGATGACTAGTGGCATAAGTAGAAATAAGGTTGGCTTATTGTGAGGAGATTAAATTTTTTTTGGACTGATATGGCTATGTTGTTTGAAAGTTGAACAAGCTTTGGATTGGTTTGGACCAAGATGTATGTCTAGATATAAAAGAGGTATAGAGATGTGTGTGTTATAGTAGGTGGATGATGTATTAAGAGATCAAAGCTTGTGTGATGTCAAAGGTATCATTGTCATAATTTTGTAGAATAAAATGGTTTGAAAAATAGAGCTATGGGGTTATAGTTATGGGCAAAATATTTTTTTGCTTTATATGAGAAAGTTGTTTGATATAGGAATTGGATTGATTCTTAATTCATTTGTGCATTGAATAGATTGAGATTTGGAGCTCTGGAGAGAGATATATGCTGAGGAGATGAGCACCTACCATAACCCATTTTGAGTATTTGGTAGCCTAGGTAGATGCTGGTGGTGATGCTACCCTGGTAAGTAACCTTAATGCTTGATTTTTGCCTATTTGGAAGCTTATTTTTTATTTTTTTGAGATGTTTTAAGTAGCCTAAGAAATTTTTGACTAGTTCCAACACTCATATCTAGGAGTTAGTACTCCTATCTAGTGTTCAACACTATTTTCTAGGTTCTAATACTATTATCCACTACTGGTGTCCTTTTTATAGTGTTGTTATCCACTAAGACTAGCATTTTGAGTTTTTGAGTTATTTCCTATTATTATATAGTTTGGTTGTTTTCCTTTGGCATGGTTGACTAACATATATGAATTTTTCTAGTGTTTCTATAGGGTAAGATATGGATGAGTGAGTTATATAGAGGCTAAGTATGGAGACACTAAGATTATCACCTTTATCATCTGATGAGAGAGCTATGATAGATAGTGTAGGGTTGGGTCATATGTGTGACCTAGGCACTATGCAGTGGGATAAATATCTAATTACCACCTTATGTGAGAGGTGGAATGCAAACAAATGTTCTAACTTCTTACTAGAGAGATTATGATTGCTTTGAACGATGTGTATCATATTTTGCATTTATTAGTTAGTGGATAGTGTGTGAATTTACAAAATGACATGGGTCTTGATGCTATTGATTATGCATCCTTGTATTTTGTTGGTGTGCCCTCAAGCATACATTAGAGAGGTAGTGATAGTGATGTATTATTGTCAATTATTATGCAGTTGAGTGTTTTACATTTGTAAAAGTGGTTGGCCATGTTGTTGGCTTCATTTATTATTGGGTATGAGAGTGGGGTATCGATTGCATATAGGATGCATAGGATCATGTGCAATATAGAGGTGTATGCAACTATGTTCTCATGGGGTAGGACTATGCTTTCCCACTTATATAATGATATTTATAGGTTTACTTAGGAGACATTCAATGGTGGTGTGAGAGTAGCTAATTTATTGCATTATTGGGCTTATGAGCACATAGCAGTTGTGAAACTGATAGGATTACCAAGGGAGAGGTGGGCACCTACATAAACATTTAGAGTGTGGTGAAAAGGTACATTATCTATTTGGTCTCCTAAGATAGATCTCTATAGATTAGTTTTAGATAGATTGGTGGCTCAAGATATCATATATAGGACCTATAAAAGATTCCTTGGGTGGCTTGAGGATGGAGTGTATTTATGGTATATGAGGTTTAGTTTTTGGTTACATGACCATTGGGATGGAGTGTATGAGTGATTTCAGTATGATTTCATGACTAGATAGTTTGGGGTACCATGAGATGTGCCCCTAGTAGCATGGGTGTGGGTGAGGAGTACATAGGCACTAACAAGGGTAAGAACTTGTGAGAGGCATACTAAGGTTGATTTAGCACCATTACCTTTGGATGTAGAGACATGATTATAGATATTCTAGATGTAGATGATGTTGGATGTTTAGAGGAATATACCACATGGTGGTCAAGGCATCAGTGGGCTCCATTGTATCCTATTGATGGAGGGGATGCTCTTGAGTATGAGGATCTTATGTTGATCTAGATGATGGGAGGTAAGTAATAATTGTATTTGAGTTATGTAAAAGTTTGTGATTTTTTAATTTAATTTAAAAGTATATATCTAATGTAGTGTTTTAATTTATGTACAGGTGGAGGTGGAGGTGCTTAGAATGAAGAACAAGTGGGGTAGGAAGTGGAGTGGTGGGTTTTGGGAGACCATCATCAAGTCAACACTTCAAGAACTCACATGGCATGTACTTGATGATGTTATGGAGGAGGGTTTGATAGAGTGAGAAATAGTTAAAATAGACATTTATACTCATTTGTTAAATAGGGATACTATAATTATGACTACATATGTTAGGGTAGTGGGAGAGAGAGATGAGCTGAGAGCTTAGCTAGATAGGCATAAGATGCCTCCACTTGATTATAGATTGATGAGTACATAGATTACAGATTAGTAATGGATCTTAAAAGGTGGTATGTGGACTTTCATGAGGAGCATGGGTAGTTTTTGGAGTGAGATAGTCATCTCAAGAGGCATTCGAGAGCTTGAGGAGGTGTAGGGCCATCAAGTGTTAGATTGGATTATGAGACTAGTACTAGAGGAGAGAGTGAGATTGAGAGTCAGGGAATGATTCCCATTCATGATTTATTGTATCTTAATATGATGTATATGTTTTGAAAAATTATATATATATATATATATATATATATATGGATATTGGGTTGATTTTGACTTAGGCATATTGAGTTATGGATTGTGGAATAGATTGGTATTGTAATTTATTGATTTAAAAATAGTTGATCTGGTATTGATGTTGAAGGTTACATATATTTAGTAAAATGTTACTTGGGATATGTGATTTGATTGTTCATGATATGTTGATAAGTGTAATAGTAGGTTTGATTTATAATCATATGTTGGCAAAAAAATTATTGGTTTTGTAATTGGTAAATTATTTGTATAAACTAAGCTGGTTTAATGTTGATAAAAGTATGATTTGGTAAGATCTAGATTTTGATAGGTTGGCTTTAGATATAGATAGTTATGGGGAGATAGGAATGTTAGTTGTTAGTATATGGGGATGTAAGATAACATGTTATGTGTATTACTTCCCTGAGATTGGCTAAATAATACAAAGGCTAACTAAACCTTTGGCTTCATCATTGCCCTATTAATTAAAGCTATGAATTGATGCTGGTATGAATATGTGTCATATCACTCTATGTTGTATCACTATCTACACCTTGATGGCCAAATGAACAAGTGCCCATACTGCTCATTCTATTAGGAATATTTTGTATATCTGATACTATCTACTATGTACTAACTATAGTTGTACATGGAGATTCTACAAAATGTAACTTTATTAGACATGCCATGGAAATTGTGTGCTATGAAAAAGGATCATATATCTATAATCATATAATTTATGGACTCTACTATGATGTGTATTATTGAGAAATAGATTGAGATGCAACTAAAACCTATGATAGGGGCTCATTTAATCTCAATTGTAGTGGGTTACTATGTGAAATAAGTCCCTAAAAATCTAGTTGAAGTGAATATCTCTTTGGAGTAGTACTCTATGATATGGGTTCATTTAATCTTAACCATAGTGGATTGTGATGTGAGATAGGGCCCAAAAAATATAGTCATAGTGAATATTTCTCTTGAGCAGTATTGTGTTATGGTACTTGACTCTACTAGATATGTATATGGAGTTACATTACGTACTCCTCAAAATATAGTGCTATATGTAGGTTGTTCTCATTATATTGGTTTCCAAACATTTTGAATAGGTGGAACAAGAGATCTCCTTTGAGGCTCTATCTTAGAACGTACATTACTCTCATGATGAGTGATCAATGATTCTTGTAAAAGAATGTCGTGGGATGACTCAATCATGGAAGAATGAGGTCTAAGATTCCATGATGGTGGAGATCTTAGTTCCCCCTATGTGGATCTCATTGATGAGTATAAGGAAATATGATTAACTTTTTATTTAATAGTGTTGATTATATGACACATGGGCTATCCCACTCTAAATCAAACTATAGTGGTGCCTTGTTTTTGTTTTCTATATTGTATACTATGGGTTGTGCTTTAGAAAATGGCTCTCTATTCTTAACTAGTTTTTTTTAATTATGGTCTCCTATCTTGTTTAGAACATGGTAGATGATAGATGCTAGGATATTTAGGTAATGCTATGAATTCTAGAGTGATCTGATCAACTGAATATACCTCAATCAATCCTAATTTATTTTCCAAATCTATAACTATATAGCATAAGTTCTTGAAAGAAGACTTTGTCTCATTTAATAGATGCTCAAGGAGAGGTTTGTGAAGCCCCTTAATAAATATATGTTAAATCTCTAAATATAATAGTTTGTATATCAATATTATTATGTGAGCCCAAATCATAAGATATACTCATTATCTAGCTCTAAAGTATTCTGATGTAATGTGGCAAGTTTCTCATATGTAGCATGAGGACCTATGTTTGATTTTTAATATCTAATAAATACCTCCTCTAAGTCATCATATGTGTGCAAGGAGCCAATGGAGAGTAGATGAAAGAAATAATTCTATGCTTCCCCCACTAATGTCTACTGGAATAACTTTAGTAGAATCAAATCACTTCCATGAGATGGTAAAGCCTTTTGAAAGGCTTGAAGGTGTTCAAATGGATCTCTAGTTCCATCAAAGTGAGGCAATGATGGTATCTAGAAATGCTTAGGTAATGAAGCTTTAATGAATGTCTTCAGAAGGGGATTACCTTGTAAATCATTGGCATCCATCCAAGACTTATAAGCCTTGTTTTCCAAGGTAAGGAGATATACTTAGTGTTGTAATTCACTAATTGCATGCATTAAAGATATAATCTCCCAGGATTGTACATTAATATCTTGAAGTGGTTCATTTAATAATTGAATTTGATTGTTAATTTTAGCCATGAGAATGCTACATTTAGTGAATAGATCATAAAGAGGGGGTGTGCTCATTATAACCTTGGGAGTAATGGTAACTTGGACCTTACTAGAGGGATGTGGTCTACCATTCTCTTTAGGTGAAGAGTGAGAACTGGGTTCTACTGTAGTGAGGGGTAGGTTGGGAGGTTCATTGGTACCATTATGTTTTAGTGAATCACATTCTAATTGAGTAGAATATGTGATATTAGCATGAACATGTGTATTATTTGAAATAGAATCATTCATTGAAGTAGAAACAACATTTAGAGGATAAATGAGAGAAGATTTAGAGGCATGAGATGCATTTTATTCTTTATTATGTGCATAATAACCATCATTGTTCCATGCATTATCAAAATTAAAATATTGTTCATAATCAATCTCATTTTCATATTCATTTGCATGTTCACTATCATACTCATTATCACTTCCCTCATTTCTAGGGAGAGGTGTAAGAGAATAATTTAATTAATTTATAATATGCAATAAATTATCATGTGAATGTGGAATATTATGTGCATCTATGTTATCCATAGATGGAGTGTATGCATTATTTTCATTTGTAACATGAGAAGTAAGAGTAAGAGATTTATAATTTAGACATTATTTTGATAAAGTAGAGTTGAGAGAATGATATGCATTATTTGAACTATGCATTGGCAATTTGATTTTATTGAATTTATATTGTTGTAGAGAGAGAGAGAGAGAGAGAGAGAGAGAGAGAGAGAGAGAGAGAGAGAGAGAGAGAGAGAGAGAGAGAGAGAGAGAGAGAGAGAGAGAGAGATTCATTTTGAAGTGCATGACTAATTTGTTCATTTGGTGTATTATGCATAGGAAAATGAGGTAAAAAGTATCTTTCTTATTTATCAAAATTATTTTCTTTAGAAGGAATAAAAGAGATAGGTTTGAGGGAAGAAGATGCATCTACATTTTCTTCACTATCACTATCACTGTCACATGTATCATCATATTCCTCATTACAATAATAGTAATTATCTACATTGTAAATGAAATCATTTTCCGTAATTTTAGCTAATGTGTAATTTTGCAAATTTGTCCATTCATTGTCATAATTATGAGAAAAATTTAGAAATTGATCTATGGGATGAGAGGGAATAAGTTTCTTAGTGGCCATTTTATTTATTTCACTAAAGAGAATATGTAAAATTACTATTAAGCAAATAAGTTAAAAAATAACTACTAACACAGAAATTTTGAAAATAGTTTTGACAATCAAAACAATTTGCAAAAATTTCAAAATATTTTTATAAAAATTACAAGGAAGGCTTGGGGTTGGAGGACCTAGTTTGGAAATCTAAGGTTTTTGGTTAGGTTTTTAGAATTTTTGAAAATTATGGCAAGAATTTAAATTATAAAAATAATTTTTAATAAGATAAATGCACAAAAATTTATACAAAAATCAGAAATTTGAAATTTAATTTTTGTACCAAATAACTACAAATATTGAGATTTTGAAAATATTTTAGACGCTAAAGAATTTGTAAAAATTCCATAATATTTTTTCTAAAAATTATAAGGGAGGTAGAATTAAGGTTTGAGGTTGGAAATTTAGGGTTTTAGGTTAGTGTTTTAGATTTTTTGAAAATTATGACAATAATTTAACTTCTAAAAATAATATTGAATAGGATAAATGCACAAAAAATTATACAAAAGTAAAAAAATTGAATTTAAATTTGTGCACAAAATTTGAAGGAAAAACCTAAGGGTACCTAGGATTTTATATTTTTTCAAAGTAAGTTAGGTTTACCAAATGTTTTATTATTTTTGGGAAAACTAAGGTCTAGCTCCTAAACAATAAAGGGTCTAGAATAAGGGGAAGATTCCAATCAAATATAGTAAAATATAGGTTTGGAAAATTTAATCAAATTAATTTCATAGGGAGAGAGATAAAATTATCTAAAAAAATGGACTAAAATGAATTATTTAAGAGATGGAAATTATGTTGTAAGACTGGGACACTATCACAAATAAGGGTTTGATCTTTATTTTTTATTTGGATAGGAGCAATAAAATAGGACACTAGTGGTACTAACACTATAGTCAACTCCTACTGCTATTGTCCACGAGACCTAAATTTTTTAGGTTTTGTTTGCTACATCTATGTGAACTTGTTTATGAAGTTTTGGAGGCTAGAAGTAAACAAATCTCATTATAAATCCATTTCAATCTCCAAACCCTATATCTATCTACACACATGAAAATAACAAATGCATTAAAAAGAAAAGGGAGAAAAAGTAGGTTAGGGGAAGAATGATCACATGATCTAAAACTCCTATTATCCTGATCACTACCTACATTAACCCTCAAGCTAGGGTCTTAGATCAAATGTGGTTCTCCCTTAGGGAACATACATAATCAACGTGCATGGTAGATTTAAGAATGACTTCTACCTAGGTTTTTTCTTTGATTAAGCATGCAAGTCTATGTGTGATGTAGAATGTTGAGCTATATTATTGACTAATTTTTTAATTATCTAATATGTGAAAGTAGTAAGTTCTAGATATAAAATTATTTGTGTAGTCCTTTATATAGGAAACTCTTTATTTTGAATTTTAGAGATTTAATTGCATTTGGTCAATATTGGAAAACTTAAGGATGAAGGTAAAAAATGGGATGGGATTTATTAAGAAAATAAAATTGAATGTTGGGGCTCAAAATAACATTGGATAGGAGCACTAAAATAGGACACTAGTGGCATCAATGCTATAGTCCAATTTCAACACTCTTGTCTTGCAGGCTAGGGACTTAGGGGGATGGAAATAACATAAAAAACTTGACCTAGCTGAGGTAAAATGACTATTTGAAAGGCTAAAAATGACTAGGAATAGGGGAAAAAGGTGATTCAAACATGAAACAAGACCAAGATGACTAAAATGAAAGACATGGCTAAATGTGAATAGAATTCATATTCTCTAGTCAAAGTCTCTTATGAAAGGACTATGAAAAAAATATGTGTGGTTGTTTGACCAATTTAGGGTGTATACACCTATTTGAAAGTGGATTGTGCTAAAGTGTGACCCATTTGATATGCCTTAAGGGTGAAGGCATGTATTGTGGCTGAGAAGGAAATATTGTAACCTTAAAAATTCATGATTTCTCTCTATATAGTGAAACCAAATGTGTTGGTTTCTAGACTTTGAAGTGAGATTTTAGAGAAGGCTTATGGGAGTGGTGTGTGTGTTGAAGCAAATAAGAGAAGAGACCAAGTGTGCCCAATCATTAGGTTGATGATAATATTAGATTGAGGACTATGTGTATGATGTGTAGGTCATATTTATGATGTTTGAATAGTGATCTTATAGGTTGAGGATGAGCATAGGTTAGATGGTGTCTATGTGATCTTGGTGGATAATCTGAGAGTTAGTTTAGAGTGTGGTATATATGTATGATCATTTGGTCATGTTGTTGATATGGTAATAGAGTTATTTATAAGGAGTGAATCATGATCCAAAATGTGTATTTGGATGCATTAAGTGTGTAGGGTTAAATAAGTGGGGTTAGTTGGGATATGTAATATGTCTTAATTGATCTTTGTGTGTTGGTTAAAGTATGTAATGTGATTTTTAAAATAGGGAGTGTTAATTGAAGGTGAAGAGTGATAATAAAATTTCCATTATTAGGTGTTGAAGACATTAGTTCAAAGGTGGAGGTGTTTAAAAGAAGTTGTAAAGGACTTGGTCTTCTTTAGGGGAATTCACTCCTTATGAAACATGTTTTTCACTAAAGGTAGGTGGCGTAAAGGAGTTGATCATATTAGGGGCAGGGACTCCTTATGAAATAGGTGTTTCATGAAATCTTGATCAGGAGGACATGATCAGTCTCTAGTTTTTAATACCTTATCGGATAAGTAGTCCAAGTGTTTATAGGCTAAGAGTGGGTTTTATTCCCTAAGAGGGTTTCCCATGTATATCTTTTATATGTGCTTGATCTTACATTGTTTCCTTTATTCATTTATATGAATAATTTTTATTCTTCATGAATTCTTGTGGTATTTGATTAAGAATAATAAATGATTGAAATTAAAGTTGGATTATCTAGGCTCATTGATTCACCCCCTCTTAGTGATTTTCCCTCTAACAATTGGTATCATAGTGGGTACTTTGGAGGAATTATAGTAATTTGAAGGTGATCTTAAGTAGTTAAAATTATGGTTAAGCAGTTAAAGAAATAAAATAAATAGTAGAAAGTTATGATCAAGGCACTTGAAGAACATATATGTACTTTGAAGAAAGATGCCAAATAGAATGAGAAAATTATTGATAATCTCAAAGTTTAGATAGTAGATGCCAAGACAAGTTTGTGTTAAAAAAATGACATAATGTTTGATAAAAAAAAATTTCATGATAGTAGAGAAGATGATAGTGAGGAATAAGTTAATATAGAATCATAGCTCATGAGTATACTTGGTGAACTAAAGGAGTAGAAGAAGAGGAATCATAAGATGATGTATGTGATCAAAGGTCTTGAAGCACAAGTAAGTTATCTTGAGGGAATTTTTATAGAACAAGAATGTATAATAAAATATGACATGGCTAAAGAAGCTAAGAGCGATAAGGAGACTATCCAAGTTCTCAAAGGTCAATTAATGGCTATAATTTCAAGTATAATAGCTAAAGAGGATGAGAGCATTCAATTAGAAACCAAGCTAGGTTCATTTATGGATGAGCATGAGAAATTTGTTATCAAAATAATCAAGATTGAAAAAGATCAAAAGAAGTCAGATCAGTTCAAGAGTAATGAAATAAGGTTTGTTAGACAACCAAATGCTTCAAGGTATGCTAGTTTATTTCATGGTCATTGTTATACATGTAATAAGTATGTTCATAGAGCTAAGGATTTTGAAATGAATTCAATAAAGTATGGAAATTCATGGAGCTATGATAAAAGGAGTTTTTGGCCAAATATTGATCATAGTTCAAATCTATCAAAAGGTATGAATGTTGTTATTTGTTTCAATTGTCATAAGAGTGGAGATATTGATAGGTTTTGTCTAAATGGTATTAAGAGGTATTCAAGATATGTCAAAGGATATAAAGATCCTAGAAGTTTTGAGAAAGGACAAACTCAGGTATGGAGACCAAAGGTAATAATTTCCAATTATTCTAGTCATAAGGTTGATAAGAAAGTTTCTCTAGAATGCTATGTTACAAATCAGTCTAAACTCAAAGGTCAAGTAGGTAAGATGGATGAAGAAGACAAGAAGACTCAAACTATGATATGGAGACATGAGGTAGTAAATACTAAGGAGACTAACCCTATTGAGTCTATTACACCTATTTTCTACACCACCTAAAATTTTCAAAAATCAATACTTGTTACCATAGAGATGACCTTGTCATAAAACTTAAAACTGTGCCAGGGAAGCTATTGATTGATAGTATTTTTAGATGCAATTTTTTATTATGAAATGATAATGATTAGTTGAGAAATTCCTACTTATGTTTTAAATGGTTTCAAAAATCATGGTGGATTAATGAATAAAATATGCATATATAGTTGTGTATGATCAATAATTATGATTTTTAGTTCAGTTTGAGGTAGTATCAATGGAAAATACACTTTTAGTTTAGATGGTTTTATAATAATTTTGGATTTCATAAGTGATATGATTTGATTAATAAATCAAAATAGATTATGGTGATATAGATTATTATTCTATTTTAGAATCATTTCAAATATCAATACATTTATTTTTTAAGACTATTTTCAAAATCCAAAAGGTTCATAATTCATCCTATTTATGATATATATTTGAAGTATTAATATGCTTAAATATTCAGTAATATTGTCATTATATTTTTATATAACTTGCAGTCTCATTCCATAATTCTACAAGTTGATTTCCAAATACATGGTTTAATATTGTGGTTACTTAGTTGACATCCTAAGTCTTAGTCATTTTAAAGTTTGAATGAATATTCAAATTCAATGAGCAAAATCATTAAGGCATGTTTATCATTATTTATATCTCATTGGGTATAGACTTAGACAAAGGTTGGTTATTAACCTTAGACTAAGGTTTGGAACAAAATATTAATGTCATAAGGTTTTTTTGAAATTAAATTAATCTAGACTCATGTCTACTTTCTTTAGGACACTTAAATAATTAAAAGGGGTTATCATAATGAACATGGCATAGTTTAAAACCATGATACTAAAAGAGTTGGTAATTTCAATGTTAATCATGAATTTGGTTCACTAATTATTAAAGTTTATTGGATTGATGATGAAGAATATTCAAAAGACTTTTGGTTTGGCTGAGATAGAGGCTAATTGGTGGTATAAAAACCGTGACATGGTGAGTAGGCATAAAGCATTAAATTCCAAAGGTATGGTTTCAATGCTTTGATATCATATTAAGATTTAGTGGTGTGAGGAGTTAATGTGAAATGATCACACCTCAAATGGAAGAAGTTAGTGAATAATTTTATATGAAGGGATAATTATCACTAAGTTTCACCTTGTTGATAATTTTTTTGGTGAGATCACTAAGAACATGTTGAGTGAATTCAGGATAATAGAAAGTAAACACATCACTCGGTTAGTTACGGACTTGGGTTGGTGGATATAACTTGAATTTTTTTTGGTTTTTTGGTTCATTTTCATAAGATCATTTGTGGAATTAGAGCTCTGGTGCCTTGATATTGTGGATATTTTTGGAGGTTGGTAGTTAGAAAATTTTTGGGTGCACCATGAGGTATGTTCTACAATGATTCATCCTTTTGTTCTTTGGTGATTTATGGGAAAATTTTACAATTGTAGTGAAGAGATAATATTATTTGAATCTACATGATTATGATTGGAATTTATCAATATTTTGGGAATGATTTTCTATGTTGGTATATGAGCTATGATGTGGAAGTCTATGAATTTGAATGCATGCAAATATTTGAGGGGCATATGGTAGTCAGTTTTAAAGAGTTTTTTAAAGAATATATTAAGAATATTTGTGTAACTTTGTGTGCATCAAAAAATTTCTTTAAAGTTTAATGTTTTCTATTAGCATGCATTTAAATATTTATTAGCATCCGATGAGATTTCAGGAAAATTGTTCAACATGCATGACAAATTTCTGGTTTGGATATTTAGTTTTGGGACTATGAGAGAATAGTTTTGTATGACTTAAAGCTTCATTTCGTTTTCAAAAAGAAAATTGAAAGGTTTGAAGGGTTAATATTTTCTATTTTTGATTAGCATGCATTTAAAAGAGTATCTATTCTAGTCTTGGAAAGTATTTGTTGAATGATTTAATCTCTAAAGTATCTTTTGGTTTAAGTTGATACTGGACCTAGGATTTATGAAAATGGCTCTTAAAGATTTTCTATTTCAGATTTTTTTTTTCTTAAAAGTGGGTAGTGCATGCATGTATTTTTTTTCTTATATAGAAAAAGGGAAAGAAGTTATATGTGTTGTATGGAATGATTATTCAAACTAGAAATGAATAAGTTATCTAATGCAAGTTTGTAGATTAAGGGTTCTTTTCAAATCTTGGACTTACATCAATTGATAGATTATGTGAATATTTATTTGAAATTGATAGTTTTATTTTTGATTCAAGGTTTGATGGTTTCCATTAAAATATTATGTTGATATATTTGTGAAGTTATGCTAAAATAATCTATGAAAAAGGCATCACCTAGACACCCATAATGGTTATCTTGAAATGCCCATATTAATGAAGGGTTTTGTTTCATATGAATGGAAGGCTAGTTTGATTGTGCACTTGGATTTTGTGTTGTGCATATGTATATTTTAGAAAATAATGTTATTATTTTGGTGAGCCAACATGTAGTCTTATTTGGTTTTGTTATGGCTTGGATTAGGGTTTCATCCTAAATATATGGTGTTTGGTTTCAGAAGAGATTTGCATGCATAAAATGATTTGCATTAGAAGGTTTTACATAAAAATAAATCATAGTCTTTTTATGCATTGAAAAGTTTCTAATTTATTATGAAATTATTATTCATATGTATTTATGATTTGGAAATATATGAGTTTGTAAAAACATGAGGATGTTTTAGTCTTAGTTTGGTTATTTGTTGCATATTTGGTATGTTGTGATCATCTCAGTTTTAGTTTCATTACAAATGATTTTGGTTGATAGTTTTTGAACTTGGAAATTATTATTTATAAATTTGAATAGAATTAGTTGGCCACATTACAAATGATATATTATAAATATTTAAATATATATATGGATAATCCTGAATAGATGTAGAGATGATTTTAAGAACTCAACTAAAAAAATGAAATTTTATTTAAAATTTAATCTCAATGTTGAAGTTTTAGGATTTATCTAAAAATGGACACAGAAGTTAGAATTCCTTGATACTTCTCATTTGGAATGGCTCAGTTTAGAAATTTTTAAAATTTAACAAGTTAGTTATATTATGTTATTTTAAAAGCAAAATCATTTATCGATGGAATAGTGAGATATTATGACAAACATTTGGGGCATTATTTTGTAATGAAATGTGACATTGCTTACAAATTTTAGTGTGATGATTTTCAATTTATGATACAATTTAAGTTTCATTTATCGAGTTATTGTAGTCTTCATTTTTGTTTCTTTGGATGCTTATTGTTTCACAATCTTATATTTGACTATTATATTTTAGATTGGTCATAATGTTAGGGTGGGACCAACCAGGTTCAACAAAGAGTAATGATAATAAGGGATGGGGATAGAGTTCCAACAATGATACTAATTAGCCCAATAGAGGTTTTTACATAGGTGGTTTTTGTACAAGGAATTTTGGTCCTATACTCTAAAGGTGAATCATAAAGCCCATTTATTTTGATGCTTATGATTCTAAATTTTAAGACATTATGAGTAATTTACCTATTAATCAAGTCAATATGGGTTATAAAGGTAACATGGGTTTATTTAGTGTTAAGTTCAGAGCTCAAAATCCTTCTCAAAGTAGTTCATCCCATCATTTGGACAATAATCCACAACATTTACCACTCTAGATTCCTAATATTGATAGAGTTGAGCCTGTTGTTGAGTTGTTGCCTAAAACATAGACTACATAGTTAGAAGTTGAGAGTACCCATGCTAAAGATTTTAGGAACATTGCCATTCCTTCTTATGCACCTTCCCTTTCCCATAGAGAATCTATAATGAAATGTAAGAGGTTGAATCTAGTTATTACCCATAGTGAGCCTATTATGAGGTCTAAACGATTGAATTTGGGGGTTCACGGTTATGATGGTAAGAGGAAGACAATTGATATTATACCTTCCACTACATAAAAGAGGACTATAGACAAAAGATCTAAAATACAATTTGAGCCAGATACACTAAGGAAAGTTAGGATGTTGAAGAAAATCAAATTTGATATTGATGACAACACAATTGATTTAGGAACTAGATTGGTGTCGTTTCCTACTATAGAGATGGAATATAATGATTGTCTTCATAAACAAGATAAACATGTAATTAAGGTGTTGTTATATTTAGATGATTATTGGTCATTTAAGGGATAGATTTTTATTTATACTAAAATTTTCATGACTGAACTTGATATTTTAGTTTGATACTTTAGTTTCAGACTTAAATATATTTTGATAAATTTTGGATGATATAGCATTTTTGATAGACATAATATATATGCTTAAGTTATTTTAAAATGCATTATGGATCAATATAAATAAGATTTATTGATCTTTGAGTTATTTATTTTATGATTAAATATGTATTCTATTATATTATTAATTAATATCGGTCCCCACTTGTTAAGGTTAGTACCCATAGTCTACATTTAAATAAACTTGATCAATTAGGAATTTAAGTTTTTACTAAGCCTCTCCTTAACTATTAGTTTTTATAATTAATTGAATTTTTAAAAAGTTAATTAATCAACATAAACTAATAACTAACTAAAGTTATAACTTATTTGCAACTAAGTTTGAAGGTATAAGAAAAGATCAAGGACTCATTTGAAGATGGAAGAACAACATGTATTGAGGACTTAGAATTTTTTGAAGTCAATCATTCATATTTATTATTTCTATGTGAATCTTTTGAGATAGTACAATTTTTGTAGATAGACCCAATGATACCTTGTCTGATAATGGAGTAATTGCTTATGCAACATAGGTATATCTAGCTTTATTTATCATTTAGTACTAATTATCTAAAGATTTCTAAGCTTAACATCTTTTGATGATTGTTATTTTTAGTCCTATGCGTAGATTCCAAGTATTCAACCTAAATAATGATGAACTTTTCTCTATTTTGTTACACTTCATTGATCTATTTTGACTATAAAGTTGTCATTCAAGTTTTTTTAAAGGAAGAATGTTGGTTTTCTCAATAAAGTTTTCATTTTATGCTAAGATGACTCTAATTTGAGACTCACACTCTTTATTATAATCTATTTGACTCTAAATTTAATATAATTTTGTCTTTAGTTTTCTTCTAAATATGATTTTATTCTAGTTTTTGGTTATCTTCTTAACTTTAGTTTTAGTTAAGTTCATTCATGTTTAGTTGTTTATCAATTTCTTAATGTCTTCCTTGACTTTTCTTTTATTTCATTAACTATAGATATTTTATTAATCAGTCTTCTTTTAGATAGTTTTCTTTAGTATTTTATCTTAATCTCTATTACTTCTTAATTTGTTAGTTTTCCAATTAATAATCTTCTCTGTTTTCTTAAGTTAGACATTTGATAGTTTGTCAGAATTTAGTACTTGTTTAATTACTTTTATTTTATTTTCAATCTTATTTTAATAGATTTATAAAATTTGTTCAATCTTTAGATTAGTAGTCTTTATTTAAATTAGATTTAGTTTAATAGTTGCTTCATAGTTATTAGATTTATTTCTATTTTGGTTTTATTTTAGTTTAGTTATTTGATCTTTCTTTTAGTTTTATGTTGTTTTGAGTTTATTTTTTAATTAAATTAGTTAGTTTGTTTACGTTGGTTTTAGTTACTTTATTAGTTTATTTTTTCCTTTTCTTAGAGATTTATTGTTATTTTTTCTTACTTTGTCAGTTGATTGTTTGTTATCTCATTCTTTTGCTTATGTGATTGAATCTTTTCTCCTTTCTTCGATCTATCTCTTATATTTATGATTTCCTTTTAGAGTTAACTTGGAAAACATTACAAGCAATAAATAAAGATATTATTTGAGTATATACATATTATTGAATTATATTTCTAATTCTTAAGAGATTATCTAACTCATAAGTTTTCTCTGTTAGATAGAATAGATTATAAATTCTTATCTTAACTGATTCATGACTTGATAAATAGATTTTTGATTTTATAAATGGATTAAGTACTTTGATAACTTGTCAATTATTTTCCAAAATTTATAATAAAAAAAATCTCACATATTTAGGATCATAGATGAACCTTTAGAACCCCATGATTAGACTAATATGATTCCAACTTGACCATCACGATAGGCAAAAAGGTTGATTTGTTGATGGTATAATTTCCATCATCTAAACATTTGGTCACTCCACTAGGGAATCATTCAGAAATCTGATTTATTTTTTATTTTTTCTTCTTCTTGCTAACAATTCTCAGAGGTCAACAACCTTCTATTATTCAACCTAGAATATCTTTATAAGATGATCAAGTTGATGTTGGTTTCAATCTAACACATTACATATGATATAATCATCCTAAAAATATTCATCAAGTTATTGAACTCATAAATCAAGAAGAAGAGATTGCTAAATTTGAAATTTATTGGTATTCAAATCTTACACATAAGACTTAACATGATATTGTGAATTCAAATAAGAGAATTCGAGAAGATAGAAATAGAGTTTTAGCTGCTAATCCTAGGCCTAAAACTCATTTTTTTAAATTCTTTTCCATTTAATTATTTTGTTATGCTTACTAAAACTAATATTACAAATCTATATTCAAATCAAGAACATCAGGTTCAAGATAATCACTCTATACAGATAGAAATTATTGAAAATTCCAACGAGAGATCAACTAGTGGGAGAACAACTAGTACTAGAGTAGAGATTAGATTATCTAATTCACATGCTATAAAATAATAAATAATAAGGTGATCTCACTGAAGGTGAAGATGAATTCGAAGCTCAAGAAGAGCATCAAATAGCTATAATGCCATGAATTTATGATAATATAATTAATATTAGGAATCATCTTGATAAGTTACCTTCTCTTAAGGGATTAAATATACCAAAGTTTTTTGGTGATACTAGATAATGTTGGGAAGATCACTTGGAAGCTTTTAGATTAGTTTGTGCTACTCTTGGAATAACTAATGAAAAGATTTTATTAAGAGTTTTTTTCCTAAATATTATAAGGAAAATCTTATCGAGCATTTGTTAGTCTATTTGCTAAAGTTATTAATAATTGGAGAGATATAAAAGATTGATTATAGTTATCTTTTGGCAACACTAAAGAATATTTTGATTTAGTTAATGATATTTCAAATATTTCTTTGGATCTTAGTGAAACCATGTATCATTTCATTTCTAGATTCACTAAGCTGCATCAAAAGATCTCAGGTGAACTTAGACCTTTAAAAACATTATCTAGACTTTATTACCTTTAAAATATAAAATAGACTTAAAAGATAAGGATATTACAAAATATGATGAAACTATAAGATTTTGTATTAAATATGAAAATAAACTTAAGCGTATTGGTTTTAAAGATAGGTCTTCTACAAGATTAAATTTATATAATCTAGAAATATTAAAAGTAATATAAATTTTAGGTAATGAACTGGTCACTATTAAAAGGTAGCTTAATGATAAACCTTCTTCCTCAAATAATAAAAATAAATAAGATAAAAAGATACACATTTTGTATCAATATACTATTTGTGAGCTTGATCATAATCTAGACACATGTCAAGTTGTTCTTAAATTCAAGAAATATCTTCAAGGGAAAGATTAAATAACTAAATAACTAGCATATATTATAAACACTTTTGATGATCCCTTGGAAAATAAAGATGATTATGTTATAAATACTAGGAATAAAGATTATAATTCTTCTCAAAATAAAAAAATAGCAAATGATAAATCCTCTTCTAATGATAAAGGTAAATCAACTCAGAATAATGTTAATAATTTTAATGATAATGCTGCACAAGGTAATCTTTTTTCAACTAGATATAATAAAAGTCAATATCAATATTATAAATCTAATTTTTTAGACAAAATGATGCTAAAAATTATAATATAATTGATGACTTGTCAATAATTAAAGCTAGATTTTATTTGTTGCAAGCAACTAGTCTTCTAGGACAACTTGATAAGATTATTGAAGTAATAAAAAATCCCAAAGCTGATGTAGGTTTATAAGAGGAAGGTAATTTTGAACACATTTATGCTCAACATTTTGACCCTTCTACTAATTATATTCCTCCTTTCTATGTCACATTTAAAACTGATAATAAAATAATTCACAATTGAATTTTAGACACAGGTGCCTTAAAGAATATCATTCCTAAATCCATTATAGATCAATTGGGTATATCTTATGAAGTATTTAGTAGGAGACTTACTAGTTTTGATTCTAGAAAAACTAGGAGTTGTGGTAAGTTTCATGATAAAGTCATTAATTTGTGTAAGATGAATAGATTATATGTATGGGTATTGTTTAAATGTTAGATATTCTTAGTAATTATGTAATGTTGTTAGGAAGGGATTAGTATAAGAAAACTAGGGCCTTTGTTAGAAAATATATAACATGTGTTCCTATTAATAATGAGATTACATTCATTAAGAGGGAATATTTTTTTGTTACACCAATTAAATCACCTTCTTCATCTAATATTTCTTACATTGAAACTAGTATTGGAACTTATGAATTGTTGAATGTAGATGAACTAGAAAATCATCATGAAGAAATATTCAAAAATAATATTTTATGGTCTCTTTGCATTGATGGAGCTTTCTGTCAACAAGGTAATGGTGTTATAAATTGTCTGATTTCTCCTATTTGTAAAATATTTTGTTATTATTTTAAATTGTCTTTTGAAAATACTAATAATACAATAGAATTTGAAGCATTATGCTTGGGATTAAAAAAGGCCATTGAGCTAAGTATTAAACATTTAGAAGTTTATAGAGATTCAGAGTTGATAGTAAGATAAGTTTGAAATATTTATAAGACTAATCAAACTCATTTTCACCATTATAAAAAAAAAATTGGTCATTAATTGAGCATTTCAAAGCTTTATATATCACACATGTAATTAAAAAATTTAATGTAAGAGATGATAAGCTTGTTGTTTATGCTTCGAATCTGACTCTAAGTGAATTTGAGCCTACTATAGACTTTCTTTTTGTTGAATTTTTTCATCCCAAGATTCTTGATTTAAATGATAGTTATCTTGTGTTTAGTTGTGATGACCATATAGATTCATTCCTTAAAGGTAATTACTTTGATCATAACGACTATGTACTAAATTGTAGCGATTATTTTCAATTAAGTACTAATAGATTGCCTACTATTTTGGTAAGCTTAAAATCTATGTTTTCACCCAATGATCAATCAAAAACCTATAGAACAAAAGAATCATCAAGAAGACTCATAGGTGAGACCACTCCTATAAATTTAGGCACTGAAGAGGATCCTAAGTATGTTTATTTAGGAATTTAAGTGACTAAAAATGAGAAGGTTAAGTTCATCAAATTGTTTAAAGAGTTTATTGATGTCTTTGCATGGTCATATAAGGACCTTAAAGGTTATGGTACTAATATTATTAAAGATGAAATTCCTATTAATCCTAATATCAAACCTATTAGGTAGAAAATAAGAAGAATCAACCCTTTTTTAAAGGACACCATTAACAAAGAGCTGGATAAAATGATTGATGTTGGTATCATTTTTCCTGTAATATATTCATAATGGGTAGTTAATCTAGTTTTGATTAGAAAGAAAAATGGTGACATTATATTATATGTTGATATTAGAGATCTGAATAAAGCTAGTTTAAAAGATAATTTTCCTTTATAAAGCATAGATCAGATTTTACAACAGGTTGTAAGATCTAAAAGGATGTCTTTATTAGATGGAGTTTTAGGTTATAATTAGATTTTTGTGAATCTTGATGATAGATATAAAACTAATTTCACCACATGTAAAGGTATATTTTTGTATAATAGAATGCCTTTTGGTTTGATGAATGTAGAGGATACTTTTCAAAGAGCCATGCATGTTGCTTTTGATGATTTAATAGGCATAGTTATTTAATTTTGTTTAGATAATCTCATTGTTCATTCTAAAAAGAGAAAAATGCATTTAGATCATCTTCGTGAAGTATTCACAAGATGTAGAAGATTTGGCATTTATTCGAATCCAAAGAAGTCCATTTTTGGTGTGAATGAGGGTAAGTTATTAGGACACATAATTTCAAAGGATGGGATTTCAATTGACCTTGAACATGTTAAATAAATTAAAGAACTTCCTCCTCTCAAAGATCAATCAAGTTTAAGGTCTTTCTTCAGTGAGATAAATTTCTTTAGAAAATTCATTTCTAATTTTGTTGACAAATTTAATCCATTAAAATTGCTTCTTAAGAAATATAAATATACATTTGAGATGAAGGGGCTGAATTAGCTTTTAATTCTGTTAAAAATGCTATTGTTAGTGCTCCTGTTCTTGATAAACCTTATTTTAAGAAAGTATTTATTATCTATGTTAATGCTACTAAAAAGGATATAAGAGATATAATAACTTAAGAGTTTGAAAATAATGAAGAAAAACTAATCAATTATATGAGCCAAGTCTTAAAAGATGTAGAAACCAGGTACCCCCTTATTGAGAAATTCATTTTCTCACTAGTTTCTTATTTAATTAAATTTCAATACTTATTGATGGGAAACAAATTTTTTGTGTGATATAATTATTATTTTTATCATATATTTTAAAATATCTAGCCATTCAAGGAAGTCTAAGTGGATTTTGTGCATTCAAGAATTTGATCTTGAATTTGAAACTTCTAAAACTATTAAAGGTAATGAATTAGCAAAACACTTAGCCAAAAATATTGCCTCAGATATTAATGTCTTAATTTTATTATTTTATTAGAATCTAAATGTTAATCTACATTTAAATATCATGAAGGTTGTTGAATTTTCTAAAAAAATTAAGTTTGGTCTTGAAATGAATGAATGGGAGTGTTTATTAGCTGAAGATGATTAGTACCATGATTTAGTTCATTATTTTCAAAATCAATATTATCTTAATAAATTAGATAAAAAAAGGCATTCCTTAATATTAAAATTATGTTTATTATAAAATTTTCTATTTTATCGTAATCGAGATGGAGTTTTGTTAAGATATCTTACACATAATCAAACTCAGAAGGTTCTTAGGGGATATCATAAAGGAGGCTATGATGGAAATTATGATGCAAAAACATCTTATAATATTTTGAGATCTAGTTATTATTGGCCTTATTTTTTTAAGATGCTTATAAGTTGGTTTGTTCTTGCATGCCTTGTCAACTATTTGCTAGAAGAGATAAATTATTTGCAATACCTTTAAATTTGATTATTATTGAAAAATCTTTTACAAAATGGGGAATTGATTTTATTTCAAATATTAATCCTCCCTCATCTATATGTCATAGGTATATTTTTATAGCTATGGATTATTTCACCAAGTGACTTGAAGCTAAAGCACTTAAAAGCTTAGTAACAAGTGAAGTAATTTCTTTTCTAGAAAATCAGATTTTCTATAAATTTAGTGTTCCATATAAGATTATTTTAGATAATGGGCCTCAATTCATTTCAAATTAATTCTTATAATTCATAGGAAAATATTCTATTATTTCTAGTCATTTGTCTAAGTACTATCTGCAAAGAAATGGACAAGTTAAGTCCACAAATAAAAATTTGATTTCTATTATGAAGAAAATAGTTTGTGATAAAAAAAGGAATTAACAGATTAGATTTTTTAAATATTTATGGGTTGAGAAGACTATTGTTAAGGTAATAATATGTTATTTTCCTTTTATGTTATTATATGGATTTGAATCTACTTTGTCAATATAACTTTAGTTTTCTTTTGCTAGGACTGCTTTACAATATGTAGCCGAGGATACAAATTTAATTAAACAAATGTTGCATGATTTAGTAGCTCTTGATGAATCTAAAGAAATATTGTTACAAAAGTTAGAAAAATATAAGTAAAAATTAAAGAATTTTTTTGATAAAAAGGTTTCTAATAAATTTTTTAATGTTGGTGACTTAGTCTTATATTGGGATAAAGCTCATGAGGATCTTGGAAAACATCATAAGTTTGATACATTATGGCTTAGACTTTATAAAATTACCACAATTCTTGAAAAAAATGAATTCCATCTTAAGGATCTTGAATGAAATTGGTTGTATTACTTAGTAAATGGCCATTATTTGAAATTACTCCATGATTAGTTATCTTTCTATTGGTTCTTTACTTTGTCCTTTGCTTTCTTCTTGGTTTGTTTTCTCTTTGCTTTATTTTGTTGTCTTTCCTATTTATTTTATATTTTTATTTGATTTACTTTAATTTTGAAGTGACCAATGAAAGGTTGTGAATGGAGAAGTCTCACATTGGAAAGAAGAATGCAAGGAAAATACAAAATTGTTATAAGTATCATTTATTTTTAGAAGTTATTCTTACAAATTTAGTTTTTGGTGATGAATGAATAATATGGCTAAGTTATATTTAGTTGATAAAGTATTAATTCATTATCATATTTCATGCTTGAGGTATTTTGAATTATTTGTGAATCTAGCCCAAACTCCACTGTTATTCATTTCCTTTTCTTTGTGCCATGCTAGCTCGGTAATTCATCCCTTGTGAAAAATCATTATTTAAGGGGTTCGCGCTTAGCTACTTGAGAAATGATTTTTTTGGATCACACTCTCAAGAGAAATTTATTTTATATAATATGCAAATTTGTTTCAACTCAATTTTATTACATAAAGTTGACTAGCAAGGTCGCTAGTGTTATGCCTATTTTTTACACCCCTTAAATTTTTAAAAAATCAATACTTGTTTCCATAGAGATGACCCTATCATAAAACTTAAAACTATGTTGGAGACCCTATTGATTGATAGTATTTTTAAATGCATTTTTTTATTGTGAAATGATAATGATTAGTTGATAAATTACTACATATGTTTTAAGTGGTTTCAAAAAGCATGGTGGATTAATGAATAAAATATGCATATATAGTTATGTGTGATCAGTTATTGTGATTTTTAGTTTAGTTTGAGGTAGTATTAATGGAAAATACACTTTCATTTTAGATGGTTTTCTACTAATTTTGGATTTCATAAGTGATATGATTTTATTAATGAATCAAAATAGATTATGGTGTTATAAATGATTAATCTATTTCAAAAGCATTTCAAATATCAATACATTTGTTATTGAAGACTATTTTCAAGATCTAGAAGTTCATAATTTGTCCTATTTATGATGGATATTTGAAGTATTTATATGCTTAAAGATTTATTAATATTTTCATTCTCTTTTTATATAACTTGCAGTCTCATTCCATAATTCTACAACCTGCTTTCCAAATACATGGTTTAAGATTGTGGTTACTTAGTTGACATCCTATGTCTTAGTCATTTTAAAGTTAGAATGAATATTTAAATTCAATGAGAAAAATCATCAAGGCATGTTTACCATTATTTATATCTCATTGGACATAAACTTAGATAAAGGTTGGTTATTAACCTTAGATTAAGGTTTGGATCAAAATATTAGTGGCATAAGGTTTGTTTGAAATTAAAGTAATCTAAACTCATGTCTACTTGATTTAAGACACTTAAATAATTAAAAGGGGTTATCATAATGAAGACGGCATAGTTTAAAACCATGATACGAAAATATTTGATAATTTCAATATTCATCATGAAGTTGGTTTGCTAATTCTTAAGGTTTCTTGGATTGATGATGAAGCAAACTCAAAAAACTTATGGTTTTGTTGATTTGGAAGCTAGTTGGCAGTACAAACATCATGACATAGTGAGTTATCATAAAACATTAAAGTACAAAGGTATGGTTTTGATGATTCTAGATCATCTAAATATTTGGTGGTATGAGGATTTGATGTGAAATGATCACACCTCAAATGACAAAAGTTAGTGAATAATTTGATATGAAGGGATAGTTATCACTAAGTTTCACCTTGTTGATAAATGTTTTAGCAGGATCACTAAGAATGCATTAAGTGAGTGTAGGCCAATAGAAAGTGAACACATAACTCAGTTACAAACTAAGGTTGGTAGATATAACTTATAAATTTTTTGGTTTTTGGTTCACTTTCACAAGCTCATTTGTGGAAGTGAAGCTCTAGTGCCTTGAGATAATGGAAAGTTTTAGAGGTTTGAAGTTAATATTTTTTTTGGGTGTACCACCAGGTATGTTCTATAATGATTCATCATTTTGTTTTTTGGTGATTTATAAAAAAAATTATAGTTCTAGTGAAGAGATAATCTTGTTTAAATCTGCATGAGTGTGATTGGAATTTATCAATATTTTTGGAATTATTTTCTATGTCAGTATATGAGCTATGATGTGGAAGTGTGTGAATTTGAATGCATGTAAACTATTTGAGGAGTATATGGATGTCAGTTTTGAAGAGTTTTTGAGAATATATTGAGAAGCTTTGCGTAAATTTATGTGCATCATAGAATTTATTTAAAGTTTAAGGTTTTATATTATCATGCATTCAAAGATTTCTTGATGTTTGATGAAATTTTAGGAAAATTGTTCAACATGCATGATAGATTTCTAGTTTGGATATTTAGTTTTGGGACTATGAGAGAATAGTTATGTATGACTCAAAGCTTGGTTTCTTTTTCAAAAAAAATGTTGGAAGGTCTGAAGGGTTAAGATTTTATGGTTTTGAATAGCATGCATTCAAAAAAGTGTCTATTTTAGTCTTGTAAAGGCTTTTTTGAATGATTTAATCTCCAGATTATCTTTTGGTTTAAGTTGATACCAGACCTAGGGTTTATGAAAATAGCTCTTGAAGATTTTCTATTTTAGACATTTAAAAAAAAAATGGGTAGTGCATGCAAGTATTTATTTTATTATATAAGAAAGGGGGGAAAGAAGTTACATGTGTGGTATGAAATGATTATTCAAACCAAAACTAAAAAGTTATCTGGTGCAAGTTTATAAATTGAGGGTTCTTTTCAAATCTTAGAGTTACATCAGTTAATAGATTCTATGAATATTTATTTGAAATTGGTAGTTTTGTTTTTGATTTGAGGTTTGATGGTTGTCATTAAAATATTATGTTGATATATTTGTGAGGTTATGTTGAAATTAGTTGTGATAAAGGCATCACCTAGATACCCAAAATGGTTATCTTGAAATGCTCATATTAATAAAGGGTTTTGTTTCATATGAATTGAAGGTTAGTTTGATCATGCATCTAGATTTTGTGTTGTGCACATGTATATTTTTAAAAAATGGTAGTATTTTGGTGAGCCAACATGCAGTCTTATTTAGTTTTGTTATGGCTTGGATTAGGGTTTCATCCTAAATATATGACATTTAGTTTCAGAAGAGATTTGCATGCATAAAATGATTTGCATTAGAAGGTTTTACATAAAAATAAATCACTGTCTTTTTATGCATTAAACAGTTGTTGATCTATTATGAAATTATGATTCATATGTATTTGTGATCTAGAAATATCTGAGTTTGAAAAATCATGAGGATGTTTTAGTCTCAGTTTGGTTATTTATTCAGATTTAGTATGTTGTGATCATCTTAGTTTTATTTTCAATTTTGTTTGACATTTTTAAAACTTGGATATCATTATGTGGAAATTCGAATGAAATTAGTCAGCCGCATTACAAATAATATATTATAAATATTTAAAGATATATATGGATAATGTTGAATAGATGTAGAGATGATTTTAAGAACTCATCTAAAAAATGAGATTTTATTTGAAATTTAATCTCAATGTTCAAGTTTTAGTCTTTATTCTGAAAATGGACATAGAAGTTAGAATTCCTTGATACTTCTCATTTGGAATGGTTTAGTTTAGAAAATTTTAGAAGTTATCAATTTAGTTAAATTATGTTGTTTTAAAATAAAATTCATTTGTTGATGGAAAGGTGAGATATTATGACAAATATTTGGGACATTATTCTATAATGAAATGTGATATTGAGATATTTCTTACAAATTTTAGTGTGATGAGTTTTAGTTTATGATATAGTTCTAGTTTCATTTGTTAAGTTATTATAGTCTTCAATTTTTTGTCTTTGGACACTTGTTATTTCCCATCTTAAATTTGACTGTTATATTTTAGATTGGTCATAATGCTAGGGTGGGACCAACTAAGTTCAACAAGGAGTAATGATAATAGGGGGTGGGGATAGAGTTCCAATAGTGATACTAACTAGCCCAATAGAGGTTTTCATAGAGGTGGTTTTTGTGCAAGGAATATTGGTCTTAGATTCCATAAGAGAACTAGAATGTCCATTCATTTTGATGCTTATGATATTAAATTTTGGGACATTCTAAGTAATTTGGCTACTAATCCAATCAATAGGGGTTATAGAGGTAATAGGGGTTTCTTTGGCTATAGGTTTAGAGCCTAAAAACTTTATCAAAGTAGCTCATCCCATCATTTAGACAATAATCCATAGCATTTTCCACTCTAGCTTCCTAATAGTGATAGATTTCAGCCTGTTGTTAAATTTCTGCCTATAAATTAGACTACATAGTTAGAAGTTGAGACTACCCATGCTAAATATTTTAGGAACATGACCATTCCTTCTGATGTACCTTCCCCTTCCCATAGAGAACCTACCATGAAATGTAAAAGGTAAAATGTAGTTGATGCTCATAATGGCCTATTTTATGTTCTGAAAGACTGAATTTGGGGGTTCAAGGTTATGCTAGTAGGAGGAAGATAATTGATATTCTACCTTCCACTATAGAAAAGAAGACTGCAAACAAAAGATCTAAAATTTAATTTGAGCCAGATACACCAAGGGAAGTTAGGATGTTAAAAAAATCAAATTTAGGATTTATGATAGCACAACTGATTCAGGAACTAGATTAGTGTCATTTCCTGTTATAGAGATAGAATATAATGTTTGTATTCATGAAAAATACAAACATGTAATTGAGATGTTGTCAGATTCATATGATTATTAGTCATCTAAGGGACATAATTTTATTTTTGTTTAAATTTTTATTACTAAATTTGATATTTCAATTTTAAACTTTAGTTTCAAACTTTGATATGTTTTAATAAATTTTGGAGGATACAACATTTTTGAGATTTGGCATAATTCATATGCTTAAGTTATTTTAATATGCATTATGGATTAATATAAATAGTATTTATTGATCTTTGAGTTATTTATTTTATGATTATTTATGTATTCTACTATATTATTTATTAATATGGGTCCCCACACATTAAGGTTAGTACCCACAATCTACATTTAAATAAACTTGATCAATTAGGACTTTAAGTTTTAACTAAATATCTTTTAAACTATTAGTTGTTATAATTAATTGACATTTTTAAAAATTCAATTAATTAACATAAACTAATAACTAACTAAAGTTAGTTATAACTTATTTACAACTAAGTTTGAAAGTATAATAAAAGATCAAGGACTCATTTTAAGATAAAAGAACAACAAGTATTAAGGACTTAGACATTTTCTGAAGTTAATCATTCATCTTTCTTCTTTCTATGTGAATCCTTTGAGATAGTAAAACTTTTGTAGATAGATCCAATGGTACTTTATCTGATGGATGAGTAATTGCTTATGCAATATACGTATGCCCAACTTCATTTATCATTTAGTACTAATTATTTGAATATTTCTAAGATTAACATCTTTTGATGATTTTTATTTGTAGTCCTATGTGCAGATAAGTATTCAACCTTAATAATGATGAACATTTCACTATTTTATTACACTTCATTGATCTATTTTGACTTTAAAGTTGTCATTCAAGTTTTTATAAAGGAATAATGTTGATTTTATTACTAAAGTTTTTATTTTCTTTTAAGATGAATCTCCTTTGAGACTCACACTCTTTATTGTAATCTATTTGACTCTAACTTTAATATAATTTGATCTTTAATTTTCTTCTTAATCTGATTTAATTCAAATTTTTTGTTATCTTCTTAACTTTAGTTTTAGTTAAGTTCATTCATGTTTAGTTATTTATCAATTTCTTAGTGTCTTCCTTGACTTTTCTTTCATTTCATTAGCTATAAATCTTTCATTAATCAGTCTTCTTTTAGTCAATTTTATTTAGTATTTTATCTTAATATTTGTTAGTTCTTAATTTTTTAGTTTTTCAATTAATACTCTTCTCTATTTTCTTTAAGTTAGACATTTGATAGTTTTTCATAACTTAGTATTTGTTTAATTACTTTTATTTTATTTTCAATCTCATTTTAATAGATTTCTAAAATTTATTCAATCTTTAGATTAGTAGTCTTTATTTATTTTAGATTTAGTTTAATAGTTGCTTCATAGTTATTAGATTTATTTTAGTTTAGTCATTTGATCTTTCTTTTAGTTTTATGTTGTTTTGAGTTTATTTTTTAATTAAATTAGTTTGTTTGTCTGAGTTGGATTTAGTTACTTCATTAGTTTGTTTTTACCTTTTTTTTAGAGCTTTTTGGTTTCTTTTTCTTAGTTTGTTAGTTGATTGTTTGTTATCTCACTCTTTTTCTTATGTGATTGATTCTTTTCTCTTTTCTTTGATCTATCTCTTCTATTTCTAATTTCCTTTTAGAGTTAACTTGGAGAACATTACAAGCAAGAAATAAATATATTATTTGAATATATGCATATTACTAAATCAGATTTCTATTCTTGAAGAGATTATTTAACTCATAAGTTTTTTTTGTTTGATATGATAGATTATAGATTCTTATCTTAATTGATTCATGATTTGATAAATGGATTTATGATTATTTTAATGGAATAAGTTTTAGATTATGGTAAAAGCAGGTTTTAATGGAATAAGTTGCTTTGATAACTTGTCGATTATTTCCTAGAACTTATAATAAAACCCCATCATAACTTTAGGATCATAGATGAACCTGTAAAACCCCATGATTAGATTGGTATGATTCCAAGTTGACCTTTGTGATAGGTGAAAGGGTTGATTCATTGATGGTACAATTTCCATCATCAACAGAGTCCAAGAGTCTTGATGTATTTTTTTTCAAGGTGGAAAAAGAATTAGAGATGAAGGAGAGTCAAGATTTACTATTGATAGCATTTATTAATGAATCTAAAGAAATGAATGAAGTTAAGGATTCAATTAAAGTCAAATAAGACTGCAAGTTAGAGAAAGATATGGAAATATCGGAGTATCCTAAATTTTAGGACTTTAATTATCTCTATGTCAAAAGGTGTTTCTATATCTAGGCTTTAAGGAAACACTTGTTAGTTAGAGAAAGCTTGGTGGCTATCAAATATTGTTTGATGAGATGGTATGTAAACAAGGTTTGTTTGTGCATTCTTTTATTTATCTTTTGTTGGAGAAAATAAGCTTGTGAAGAATCTTAGTGGTTGTATCTTGAGGAGTTAGATTTTTGATCGTGGTTTGGTTGCTCTAGTATAAAGGTGAGTTTCAAATATCTATACGTATATCAGTTTGTGATAGATGCTAGGTGAGCCTATAAGTTGAAGGCCTTTCTTTTATGCTTATGTTCTAGATCTTGCTAAGCCTGTTAAAGGCTTGTTGAATAGTTGTGTATGTAATGGAAGTTAACAACATTCTAAAGATAAGGTAACTCTATATGAGTATTGAATTTTATTAGATAATATTTGAAGACTTGTTGAAGATGTCATATTCCTAATGGACCATGAAGTTAAGGGGAGCTTTATAATTAGTTAGTTCCTTCCATTAGAAGACTAAGTAGTTGAATCTAAGAAATAAGGTGTGGAGAAGCAAGTTGGTGTGATAAAGATGATAATTTTAATTAGATAAGGTCTTTGGTTAATGGGGATCAATAACTTCATATGTTTGCTCCATTGGTTTGTGAAGGAGCTAAAAAACAAGATCAAAATGGGTATTTTTAGGTGGATTAATTAGTTTGATGCACTATTAAGAAGTGTTTTAGTGATCATAAAGGTTTGTTAATTTATTTTTGATATGATATAAGTGTTTTTTGGTGTGATGATATGTTGAATGGAAATTAAAGATTTTTGAGTGCTCTCAATTTTCTCAAATTTTAGCTTAAGGGCAAGCAGGTCTAAAAATTGGTTATAGGAAGTCAATGTTACCAAAGGTATGAAGGCTCAATTTTTGGTCCAAAAGTGTGTGATTTGTGTATCCATGTGTACAATAATTTTTATAGGTGTACACTGAGCAAAAGAGGGTTTGTTGACCTTGTTATTTTTGAGATTTTAGGGTTTTGGGCTATGCTAGAAAAGTGGTTTTCCTTATGAGTTGAGGTCTAATACTTATTAATAGGTTGAATGGGCCAAATTTTTGGTCAAATAAATATTCATATATAATTTAAGGTTTTAATTTCTTAAGATATTCAAGTTTTTGTCATTATGGAGGGTTAATTGGCTAATAAGTTTGTGAAGGAAGTATGTTACAAAGGATGATATTGGTGATGAAATTTTTTTTATTGAGGAGGAATATTATAGTGATCCATATATGAATTTTAAAGTCTTGAATATTTATATACTAAAAATTGTGGGCTCTGCAAGTTTTATGTAGGGCTATAAAGAGGTTAGATAGGCCCTAGTTTGAGGAAGAGTGCTTTTTGATCATTTTATCCAAAAAAGCTAGGTATGTTTGTTTCAAGGATATTTCTCAAGTTTATTGAGAGTATGTTTCCTATTTGATGAGTGGCATGAAGTTTTGTTGGTGTTCCTTATGGTAGCTTGAGAGAGAAGCCTAGTAAGTATGTGTGGTGTTTGTTCATGGTGTGTGGAGATCTAAAGATGCTCAGTTGGTGAAATTACTCAAAAATCTTAGGGAAATTCCCTCTCATATGTATCTTGGTCAGTTCAATCATATTTTAGAGTTTTATGTTTTCTTTTTTCATTGGTTGTAGTGCTTGGTTGAAGATAGTGTTGACATAGAGTAAGAGGAAATTTTCATGACAAGTAGAAGTAGGATCAAAGTAAGGGGGAGTTTGTATCATATTTATAAGATAGTAATATACTATTTTTATAGTATTTTTATGTCTTTAGGATCATTTTGTGTCCACTTTTTCATTGTATCAAATGGGGAGAAAGTTTCTATTATGGGAGTGTTTGAAGAGAGAGAAGGTGAGCTATATATTGCTATATATGATGTTTGTTGACATCAATGACAAAGGAGGAGGTTGTTTTAGTATTGTAAATTATGTCATGGTGATGTAATGGAGGTGTTATAGTGTGTAAATTAAGTTATTTTATAGCCTAAGTGATAATGACAAAGTGTGCAATGTGTTTGTCCTAGTGTGCTTAAAGGAGGCTTGGTTGATCTTCAGTTTTGGCATGATTAGAGATGTTTAGGGATGAGTATGGAAATTGGATCATTTAAAATAGGTTAATAAGATGTTATATATTCTTTGAGAGCTTATGTGCATAAGTGGAATTCATTTGGTTATCCACAGTTTTCATCTAGACAGTTTGGGTCTAGTGGCAAAAAATTTGAGTAGGCAATTTGATGACATCACCATTGCCACATGGGAATGAGTCAAAGGGATTTGGTCATATGGTTATGATCACATTATTTCATATTTGATATTAAATAAATCTCAATTCATTCATTGAAGTTCATTCAAAGATATGAGGGCATAAAGTTGGCTTCTTAATCAAAATTCATTGTTTTTCCATACTTAGCCAAATTTGCATATGGCCAAAAAGAGCTAAGTAAGCACACTGATGAGGTCATCATGCACACAAGTGGAGGTGTTAGGATAAAATAATCATATGGGTTTATTTATTTTTGTGCATAGTTTCTATGTGTTAATTCTCAGATCATGAAACTAAGCATGACAAAAGATATGCATGAGCAAAGTTGGGTTCCCAAGTAGTTTGATTGTGTTTTCCCATAACCAAATTTGCATATGGCAAGAAGAGCCAAGTGAGAATTTTTATGAAGGCATATATTTCAAATGTGGAAATTTTAGGATAAGGTGATCATATTGGTTTATTAATTTTTGTGTATAGTTAATTTGTGCTAAATTTGAGATCATGCACTAATGTACAACACAAGTTATGTAGTAAAGTTGGTGTCCCAAATAAATTCTAATCATAGTTGCTCTATGATAGAAGATATCGAGAATTCATTTTAATGGTTTTATATCTTTCATGCACGAAGGTTTTAAGATTATTTTGTCACATGATTAGATTATCCTATGTGAGGAGATCATATGGTCAAAATTTGATTATATGTGAGTGAGCAAGGCAAAAGTTATAACTATGTAAAGTCTACCTTCCAGGCATATTTCAAAGGTTCCCATACTTAGTCATTTTTATACAAGTTAAAGTTTAAGAGAGATTAACAATACACATTGCTCTAAGAAGTTATGAATAAATGAGATGAGGATAGGTTCATGATGTTTAAAATCTAATCAAAGGTACAAGATAATAATCTAATGATGAGTAGGTATTTCTATAGATTGATTGAATGGTGTGAGTTGCATGATAAAAACCTGATTGATCTGCAAGGATTGATGAAGCACATTGAGTCAAAGTTTCAAGGTTTCATGAGATGAGATCAAAGTTACTAAGGTTTAAAGTTTGTGTATTGATGCTTATGAATTAAAGTTTAGACAAGATCAATGGTGCATAATTGATCTAAACAATGAGGACACAAGATGCAAGCTTAGTGTTTGAAGTTTAATCATGACCATTTGAATTTAATAAGGGAAAAAACTAGTGTCTAGTTTTTGAGTCATATATTTTGATCCAGGATAAATTTATTCATGATATTAAAATAAAAGATGAAGAGAAATTCATGGTGCATCTAATGAACCTAATTTAAAGATCTAGAATTATGTACAGACAAAGATTTTGAGCTCCAAATTTGACTGTACTTTCATAAATGTTTTGTAAGGGAATTGAGAAGATTGTTTGAGATTTTTTTGATATTATTTAAATATATCTTAATGAATTAGCTATTGGGGAGTGTTTTATAATCCATGAGGATGTTCTACATGCATTTTTAAGGTTTTCCCAATCATATGTAGTATGAACAAAGGTTTTGAAGTTGACTATGTTTTAATTCATAATTATTGTGTGTATAGAGAAGTGTTTAAGCTAATTGGGATTTAGAAGAAGAGTGTTCTGGAGACTGTGATGATTTAAGGATGCCAAAAGGGTCATGTGGAATCAGTTCATGCTATTGGAAAATGATCCTATGTTTTTGGTTTTCTTGGATAAGTGTCAAATAGATGAATGGGTCTCCATAGGACCTAAAAGTGACTTAGACCTATTTGGAAGTAGATTGTGCTTAAGTGTGACCCATGTGAGATGCCTTAAGGGTGAAGGCATGCATTTTGGTTGATAAGGAAATATTGTGGACTTAATAATTCATGATTGATCTATATATAGTGAAACCAAATTTTTTGGTTTCTAGACTTTAAAGTGAGATTTTAGAGAAGACTTGTGAGAGTGATGTCTGTGTTGAAGTGAATAAAAGAAGAGACTAAGTATGCCCAATGGTTGGGTTGATGAGTAGAGTAGATTAAGGACTATTTTTATGAATTATAGGTCATATTTTTTATGTCTGAAGAGTGCTCTTATAGGTTGAGGATGAGTGAAGGTCAGATGGTGTCTATGTGAGCTTGGTGGTTGATCTGAGAGTCAATTCATAATGTGGACTATGTGTATGATCATTTGAGCATGTTATTGATATGGTGATAGATTTTTTGATGAGGAGTGAAGAATGATCCAAAAGGTGGATTTAGATGCATTAAGTGTGTAGAGTTGAAGAAGTGGGGTTAGTTGGGATATGTAATGTGTCTTAATTGATTTGTGTGTATTTGTTCAAGTATGTAATGTGTTTCGGCCAATAGGGAGTGTTGAGTGAATGTGAAGAGTGATCATTAGAGTTTCATTTTTAAGTGGTGAAGACATTAGTTTAAAGGTGGAGGTATTTAAAGGAGGGTACAAAGGGATTGGTCTTCCTTAGGGGTAGTTTCTCCTTGTGAAATAGATGTTTCACTAAAGGTAGGTGGTCTAAAGGAGTTGATCATCTTAAGGGTAGGTGATCCTTATGGAATATGTGTTTCACTAAATCTTGATTAGGAGGACATGATAAGTCTCTAGTTTGTAATACCTTATAGGACAAGTATTTTAAGTGTTTGTAGGCTTGATAGTGGGTTTTATTCCCTAAGAAGGTTTACCATGTATGTCTTGTGTTATGTGCTTAATCTTGCATTGTCTCTCTTGTTCATTTCTATGAATAATGTGTATGCATAATGAATTCATGTGGTATTTGATTAAGAGTAATAAATGATTGAAATTCAAGTCAGAATATTTGGACTCATTGATTCACCACCCCCTTTTAGTGATTGTACCTCTAATAGGTATTCCTATGGTTAGCTAAGTGGTTTAATGTAAGATATTATCCAAGTGGATTGGTATAAATAAAATATTAACCCTCATTCATTCCTAACCTATAAGATACCTAGAAAATACCTAACATTAATATCAAAGATCATTCAAAGAGAATTCAAGTGAGTAAAACTTTAATATTTTCTCCTATTTTAATATCATTCATAGGAACATTATCTACATGTTTTGTGTTTTGAAAGAGTATCCCAAGAGCTTGATTTTCCAAATTACAATCTAGGTGACTATTTTATTTGATTTGCACATATTTCATCTTTATGCACATACAAGCTGACACATTTGGGTGAACTACATAAGTCTGAGACTATCTTCAAAGTATTGGCTATGTAGGTATAACTCATTGATAGAGGGTCTTTAGGGAATATTGACACCGTGTGCCCACTAAACCAATTTTTACCATAGCCAATATGAAGATGAAGAATTAGGGTTTCCTCATTTTACAAGGAGTGATAGTTCATGACTCATATTTGAATACTCTAGAGCAAAGGTGACATAGAGCCCAAAAGTATTCAGTTGGCCTCATATAGTTTCAATAGATATTCCATATTAGACACATGTATATGATCTAGACAATAACATCAATAAATCCATCATAGGATGATGCAAGTGTCCATGGTTATAGAGGCACTTAATTAAAAATTTGGTGATTGTTCCATAATCTTCTAATCTACTTCCTACTTATTATAGATCCATATTTGTATTAACATAAAAAAAAACTAAGCACCTTATGTTAATTATCATTGAAATATATAACATAGTTGTACATTCTATTTTACCATATCTCATTATTTAATTTTAAATATTATCTAATTTACAAACTAATTGGCCTAATATATATCTATTTATCAACCTTATGTTTATTCATTTATATAATATTAATAATTTATATCCTCATAGGATCCATATCCATAATTTAGGGTTAAATATTTGATGAACCTAGTTTGTATGATTGTAAAAAACATTGATCTAGGGTTTTCAACCTCTTAGGGTTTTAGCTTGTTGTGATGTATTTTTAATTCAAAAAATTTACCCCAATGTTTTACCCTATTCTAGTCACAAGGCTTTGTGTGTTTATGATTACAAGTGGATTATTATTTGATTGACACATTTTGTCCTCTAAATAGACCAATTTTAAAATTAATTAGAGTTATTTTCTACTCAGGTTGGTATATTCCAAAAAATATTTTTGTTCACCCAAAATCGATATGTATATTTAATTTGTTTACAATTTACTATTTTGAGTAAATATTGACATACAAAGGTGAATGGTGTACTTATTTTTTAGTTAATTTATGGGTTTCATCAAAAATAATATTTTATTAAAAAACCTCTCTTAGATCTATGAAATAAACCATTTTAATCAAAATTACTTATTCTTTATTAGGAATATTCTAGGGATTTCTTTGTGAAAATTTCCACATTATTTGGCCTATTTATAATTAATAATAAATATAATTTTATTTTTAGCATAAGTTTTTTATAATTATGTTGATATATATCAAAACATATTTTTATTTTCCAAAATATTATATGAATTTTTATAATTTAGTACTTTACTATTTTTAATAAATTTAGACTTACAAGCCATACATTATACTTTTGTTTTCATATTTTATTGGGTTCATCTAATTTCATAATTTATGTAAAATCTTATTTAATATTCCAAAAAAATTAATCTAATAACTTTATATTACTTTCTCTCCATTTCACACATTGTGGTGACCATGACTTTTGGTCTCAAAACTCTAGTTGACTTCGGGTCTTTGGTATTCTCTCTATTTTATGATTTCTAATGCAATAGTTATTCAATTCTAAATTTTATTATCATGATTTATTTCTCATTATAATTTGTATGTCTTTCTTATCTTATTCTCATATCAATTTTTAGAAAATTTAAAATGGATAAAAAGGAGCCTCTTCCTCCTCCTAACCCTAATGAAGGTGATAGGTACCATCCCTCTAACTAGTTTCATATTTTCTCTCATTAAAGGGGTAAAGGAGATGGTATATGTATGCATATTCAATTTGAATCACCTAGGATTTGTTCTTGTGAATACCTAGAATATCAAATCATCCTTATAATCAAGTTAATAAAAGAGTTAAAAAATTAAAATCGATACTTCAGTTCAAAGATCACATTATTGTAAAATTAGATTCTATATGCCCAAAATCCAAAACATACTAGTGTTAATCATGTATTTATTATACCCAACAAGGTTTCATAACCAAATGAAAAGATAAAATAAAGCACATGTAAAGTTAGTATTTCAAATATGTTACCTAAGGTTACTAAGAAACCAAGTGACATCTTAAGAGAAATGATTTAAAACAAAGTGATAAATTTACCTCCCCCACATCCCATAAGGAGATCCAAATACTATTATGAATACCATATAATACATGGGCATCATAAAAATTATCATCTTGCATTGAAGAAAAAAAAATACAAAGTCACACAAGTAGTGGTGAACATATCAATTATATATCAACCAAGAAAACCAACCACATTATGAGTACTTCCAAACCACAAGTACCAAAATAATAAATATGGGTACCAAAAGATAATTCAAATCAATATAAGGGTCAAAAGAAAAAATAAATTGATCAAGTACCATTAATAAAGGCTATAAAAATTCCAAATTATATATAATTACCAAAAGAACCAATGCTACTAAAACCACTAGAAAATAAGCCATGTGAGCTCCCTTTGTTGGTTAATATCAAACAATAAGAGGACACAATTCCAAATGATTTTGATAGTGGTGATACTATTCCTAATATAGAACCAAATGTAGATAACAACAAGGAAAACCATTTATCTCAAGATATTCATAAGGTATTAACATTTGAGGTGCACATGGATACAAATAATGGCATTCCAAAAAGGTCACAACCATAGTATGGCATGATTCCTTATTCATATAAAATTAATCCAAATGGTGTATCATATTTTCAAGAACAACCTAAGAGGTTACATTTATCCTATAATAATGATTACATATATGATTATGATCTTAATAATATATAATATTAGTATGAGCATAATTATAATTATTAAACAACATATGAGTATGACACACATGATACAAGGCCTCCATAAAGGCATATCATTGATGAGATGTTTGGGTTATTGTAACACTTTTACTGATACATGATCATGATACATATAGGTTATATCATCATCTTGTCACTTTAAATTATCATGTTTGAGCTCATATATATGATTACACATGCCTCTATCCATGCTTATATCTTTTATAGTGTATTTGGTATGTCATGTACTTAACATTTTTTGCTAACACATATATCCAGGGACTAGTATTATATGTTTATGTTAGTTGTTTATGATTTCAGTTATACACTTATTTGAGTGACTTGATTTAATATTATATTGCTTGTTTGAGAATTTGAATATGTTCCATTTTTTTCATACCTAGTGCTTCTATTTTCCTCTTTTACATTTGAATATGTCATTGTTTGTTGTCTATTGATATTTGAATATGTTATTTATTTCATTATGGGCATTTGAATAATTCATGCCCCTTATATTGTGTGGCATTTGAACATGCCCCTTTTTTTGTGATATCCTTGGACCATTAAATTTTGACTTGATTTTGAGTGCTCTTGTTGTTGGAATAAAAATAACTGAGAGGGGGGGTTAATCAATCTTAAAAACTTTCTTATCAATTCAAATTAAGCAATAATCAACATATAGGTCAACCAATTCGTAAATAATCAATTATATAATCATGAAAAAAGATTTCACAATTAAACACACCAAATATGTGGAAAACCCTCAAGGGGATGAAAAACCAATGATATATAAAAATGGACTATAGTACTATAAGACAAATATTAACTTTAGTGAAACACCCACTCCACATGGGGTACTAACCCCTAGTAGTTAAGCACCAACTTAGCTAGGCTTTAAAAAGTACCCACTTCCAAGGAGGAAATAAGCCCCTAGATGATTCAAAACCAACTCAAAAACATGAAGTTTTTTATAACCTTAAGAATACCATGTTTATCATACAACATATGATTATCTTCTTCTTTAGATCTTCTCACACTTTTATCCCTTCCAAACTGGCCTCTAGTCTTCACTCAACTAGCCCTGTTCTTAACTTGATTAGGTCATATGACCTTGATCCTCATACGTATAACATATGAAAAAGCTTCATAAATGATTATATATGATCTTATTATAGTCTATGAGACCTTATTCTTCTCACCAATGTGTTATATTATTCACTTCCTCACTACTTACCAAACTAGGCCTAAAATTTCCTAATATTTATACAAGTCTTTTGTTCATATCCTCCTTAGTCAGATAAAACACTCTTATTATCTTATGTCAACCATGAAATGGATATTATAACATCTCATTTATATTGATAAAATGTACTTTGATTCCCCTTAGGTCTGACCTATCTCAATTAGTCTTTATCTTGCCTTTAGGTCTCATAGAGACGTAATCCTATTAGTTCCATTTGGGACACATTACACTTGGCCTTATTTTGAGCACTTTAAAACATCTAAAATGGTAGGAAAAAGTCATGAAACATTAAAATATACTTTATTTAACTTCATATGGTCTCCGAAACACTTATTATCTCTAACAACTACTTGAAACACACCATTAGTATTGTTCACTATTAGGCCTGTGCATACTCAAAAAATATATCTTAAACAATTGAAGCAAGAAACATGATTTTTAATAAAAAACATGGCACAAAATCACACACACACACACACACACACACACACACACACACACACACACATGATCTTAGGGTCATCACCATATGTTTTATACTTCAAAACTTAGGGCAAAAGTAATCAAACCTTTATCGGTAAGTAGCCCACTCAGAATTGCCAACTAGTCTCAAAACAAAATCATGCAAACTTAATATTCAACACATAAAATAATAATTTATATGACTTATGAAAAATTCAATATATTACTTTACTTCTATATATCACTCTCAAGAATAAATATCACAAGGTATAATTCTAAATATTATTCTTGCAGACCAATCTTTTGTCTTTAGTTTACACAGTCAAACTTGAACTATTCAACCCATTTTGGCTTTACCATTTCAATAAATTTCACTTAAAATATTATGAAAATTATGGATATAAAATTCATGTCCTAAAAAACATAATTATCACTACAACTTGCTTACCCAGATCTGCCAGTTTACCTTCAAACATAGTCATGGTGTTAATGACCTTCAACACCCATGCAAGCACTTTTAAAGACTTATGATTCATGTGTATTATCTTATAATATAATTATACCAGTCTAAAATATATAGATAACATGTTCATATGTAAATATTAGTCTTGTAGATTAGTATCACAACCTCATACCTTCACTATCTTATTTGTACTAGACAAATCAACATATGAGCAACATTTTAATCATATCCACTAACCTCAAAAACTTATATAAAACATTAACATGTATTAAAAGTATTTAAAAAAATATTCATGCACTTGGATTCATTCCTACTCCATGATAACACATCCATAATCAACTTCTCACTTCTACTTGGTTTTCTCACTGTCTACACCATTAGATATGTTAGTGATATGCCAATTTGTATGAATACTTTAGCACAATTGAGGGATATAACCTGATCATAAACCACCATGGAAATATAATATAGGTATTAATATTCAAACTTCATCCATTTATCAAATTTGACTTGGTCAATCTTAACTTTTATAATAAATTTTTAAGAAAAAATGCTTTTTTATGTAGGGTCCACTCACTTGACAAACTAATCACACCTGTAGGTACCTAGGATAGTTGAATACATGTTAAAATAACTTAAATAGTCATGTGAAACCACTATGATCACTTTAAAACAATATCTTTCTCATCAAATCACTATTAGGGTTATTTGAGGGTTTAAACCATCTTCCAGTCTTAATGATCATTCATAAAGCTTAACCCCTCATTCTAAAAACCAATGCTTAGAAATTTGAGATAGGACATTTATAAATATACCATGAATATATTAGGTTCCCATGTAGAGGTTACAAATTCCAATGAACACTTGAAAGTTCTTCTTGGGTTGATAACCCTTTATTCTGTGCACATAAAAGACCTCAAAACTCATTTTCTTGTCTTAACCTTCAAATTTTGAGCTGAGACTTGATCAACATACTTGAAACAACATGAAATACCTATTTTATTCCACACATACTAATAATTTCCTTGTAAATTGATCCTAATACCCCAACTGACCATCATGTCTCTCTTTGCCCTCTAGGCCTTGACCTACAAGTCATAATAGGTCTTAAAATTAATCTTTTATCCACTATCTAATCTATAAATACTTCATATACAGGTCATAATACCTCTTACCATACTCAAACACTAACATAAATTCTTCATATGTCTTGATAATACATTATGACACCTCATTAGGTTAGGCAAAGTTTAGAACTAGTGTGGTTACATAGATTGGAGGTCCTACCCCTGTAGGCTCATCTTAAAACTCACTTGAGTGATCAAATACCTCATATGAATTCTCAAAAAACCTCATACATCCTCTTATGCCTTTATGAATCCATATCACTAGGCCATCATGCTCATTCATGAACACGACTAGGCATCTTATGCATAAGCCTTCTCAAGTCTCTTATTAGGTTCAAACACTTGAAAATTTTGGTATCTGATATTGAAAACTCTCCTTGATGATTATAAAATTTTATCAAATGTATTTAATGTTACTCAAAAAATATCATACCTCTATACATACCTATTTATGCTCATCATGCACATGATTATGATATGACTATTCTTGTTCTGATTAGACTTCTTAAGGACTTTGAACTCAAGGACTTGTACACAAGAATGGATAGCTTAAAATTAACATTAGAATAATAATTAGGTTAACTTGAAATTATCTCTTAATACAGAGATAATAATTTTCCTTCAAATTATCTCTTATCACATGGATTCCTTGTCATATATCACTTCATCATGAATATTTACTAGATGCACCTTGACATCAATGACATCAACCTTAACCTTGACATAAATGAAATCAAACTTGACCTTGACATCAATGACAAAACTTATCAACAAACCCCCCACTTGTATTTGATGTAAAAATATTCTTCAATTTGATCACTCTCATCTCCCTCAAACTGGTCAAAACTCCCTTCTTGAACTTTCTCCCCTTTTGAAAGTAATGATGAAGGGTCTTCAACAAACTTCCATCTAAAATCACACATTCCTATAATACAGGTTATGAAATAACATAGTAAAATGCTACAAATTAATTCATGTATACCTCTTTCAGATGAAATCAGAACATAAGTCTATTTATCAACATAAATCAAGCTTAGTAATCGACCTGAATGACTCCCCCTCAATCCAAGCATCTACCATGCTTATACTAATACAAGAGTGTCTTCATGAAGACTAATAAATTCACCCATTTCCATGCAAAAATAAAACATCACAAGTTTAGTATATTCCTATATCTCCATGCTTTCACATGACTGAATGTCTTTCTATACCCTTTTAGGCTTGATTGGCATTATAGGTTTGATCTCTTCATCATCAATTTGATCATCAATGTGAGTTGGAAATAGACATTCTTGACTAGATTTAACATCTAAAGTATGTTCTATCACAACAAATAGCCCACATGAGCTCGTATATTGATCATGACCCATATTTTCTATCTCTAGTTTGCATACATTCATTTTCCTTTTTTTGTGCACTTTAGGGGCTTCAAACTTCCTATTTTGACTTGATGACCTTCTAATTATATTAGGATATAATATTTCAATGTGTCCTACCTTATGACAATTATATAAAACCACCTTATACAAAACTCTTGATTAATGTGAACTATGACTCCTTCCATAGTCCCATGAGTACTCATTGTTGTAGGATCTTCTACACTCTCTTACTCTATGACCAAACTGATTGAACATAAAATAATAACCATTAAATTAATTTACACACCTTATATGATTGAGTTATTTGATATGTCTTTTCATGTTGATCTTATTATCTTTAATATCCTTTTTTTTATTTGAGTTTCCAACTTTTAGTCTTCTATGAATCCAAGACTTGTTTTATCACTTGCAGACTTTTGACTACTCAAGATATCATTTAGAGACTCAGTGCTCTTTTAAAACTTCTTAAAGATCTTCATTTTGATAGATGTTTGATTTAACTTAGATTTTAGGGATTTTACCTCAATTTCATACCTAATGAATTCTTTCTCTTTAGACTTTAGGATTACATTTACTACCTCCATTTGTGCCTCAACTTGATTGATGATATCATCATAACCCTTATAAGTATTACTTGGCATTCCTTCAAACAAGCCAATTTGTTCTTCATAGACCTTAACTAATAATCTTAGTTTTGATTCTTTCTCCTTTGGAACTTCAACTCTTATAGGTAAATTACCAACTTTGCGTCAAGGTTCACTTAAATTTCCTATTCATCTAATTCTCCATCAACCATAAGGCCTTTCCCATTTGGAAACCCTCATTTTATGATTCTATAGCCATGAACAAGGTTTCATTATTTTCATGTTCAGGTTCATTACTACCACTATCACTATCAAATTAACATGAGTCAATTACATCACAATAGTTATATTCTTTAGTATAGAATCTCCTCTTATTATTGAAAGTTCCTTTATTACCTTCATACTTCTTGAGATCCTTATTGTTTTTAGGGTTGTAGGCCTTATTTTCATCTCTATGATGTTCATCATGTTCTTCATGCTCACTATAATTCTTATTAGTATACTTGTTGAAAAGTGACTAATATTTCCATAGTTGAAACATTTAAAAGGCAACTTACCCTTGTACTTACCTGAGCTAAACCTCAATTTCCTTGCAAACATGGTTCTTAATTGATCATCATCAACATTTGAACATTCCTCATCCTTGACCTTCTTGGATTTTGACTTTTATCAACTTTGAAAGTTACTTCCTTCTTGGGAGGTATTCCTTAATTAGTTATCATCTCATAGGTAATCAAGATGCCATAAAGCCCATCCATCTCTAGCCTATCCAAATATTATTTCTCTTCTACTAAAGACACCTTAGAATCAAACTTACGAGTTAGTGATATCAAATTTTTTTAAACAGTAGTACATTATTTTACTTCTTCTCCCAATTCTCTAATGAAATTGACAACTTCATCAACCCTCAATAAGTAAAATGCAATGGCTTCATATTAATTCATCTTTAAAATTTCAAACTATATTTAGTGGGTATGCAATTTATCCATATTCACCTTAGTGTCTCCATATATAGTCTTCAATTTTTCCCATATTTATTTATCTAATTCACTTTGCATTACCTTCACAAGTTCTACTTTTGATAGGCCACAAAGAATGGCATTCATTACCTTGGATTTGTTTTCATTAGCTTTCTTACCTGGTGCATCAATTTATGGAATAGGAGGAACACTATATCCATCCAAAAATGACTTATAGATATCATGAACTTGATACATAAAATATAGCTTCATCTTGAAATTCAAAAAGGCATAATTGGATCCATTTAATAATAGAGCCTTACTGGTAGAGAAATCAACTTGAGCTTAATGAATAAGCATCCTTGCTTCTAGGGTCTCCTTTAGGTTTTTAGGCCTAATTTAAAAGACTAAGATTTTATATGAAATATTGGAAGAAAAATGACTGATAGTGGGGGTGGGGGGTGAATCATTATTCAAAACTTTCTTATCAATTCCACTTAAATAATCATCAACATATAGGTAAAGCAATTCGTAAATAATCAACTATAAAATCATGAAACAAGATTACACAATTCAATAACACCATATATGTGGGAAAAACCTAAGGGGATGAAAACCCACTAATATATAAAAATTTAATATATTAATATAATAAAAATATCAAAATTAGTAAATCACCCATTCCACATGGAGCACCAACCCCAACTAGCTAAGCACCAACTCATCTAGGATTTAGTAAGCACCCACTTGCAAAGAAGCACCAACCACTTGGATGAATCAACAAAAAATTAGCCACATAAAACAATTTATCAAATTTATAATACCTGGTTTCTCATAGAACATATGATGATCTCCTTCTTCAACTCTTCTCACACTTCTATCCCTCTCAAGTTGGCTTCTAGCCTTCTTCACTCAACTAGCCCTCTTATTGAATTGATTAGGTCATATGACATTGATATTCATATGAAAAAAATATATAAAATATTTATAAATTATCCTATATGATATTATGAATTTCTATTATACCTTATTCTTCTCAAAAATGTGTTATCTTATTTGGTTCCTCACTACTTACCAAAATAGGCCTAAAATTGCCTAGTATTTATATAAGTTTTATGTTCATATCCTTCTTAGTCAACCAAAACCCTCTAAATATCTTATGTAGGAAATGAAATTGATATTATAACATAAAATTTAAATCATTAAAATTTTATTTTAGTCCCTTTATTTTTGACCTATCTCAATTAATCCTTATCATGCCTTTAGGTCTCATAGAGACCTAATCCTATTAGGTCCATTTAGGACATGTTATATTTAACCTTCCTTGGAGCACCTTAAAATAGATAAAATGGAAATAAAACATCATAAACCATTAAAATATAAATTATCCAACTTAATATAATCTCTAAAACACTTATTAGCTACAACCACTACTTGAAGCACGCCGATAGTAATATTCACTATTAGCCCTGTGCATACTCAAAAAGTCTATCTTGAAAAATTGAAGTAAAAAAATGATTTTTAATTAAAAACATGGAAAAAAAATCACATATACATAATATATATTACCTAATTGTAATCACATTTTTTTTATACTTAAAAAATATGGGAAAAATTACTCAAACGCTTCTCTACAATTAGTCCACTCGAAACTGCTAACTAGTCTCAAAACGTAGTCATGCAGACTTTATCTTCAATACATGAATGAATAATTTATATTACATATGAAACCTTAAGGATATTATTTTAAATATATATATATCACTCTAAATTACAAGTATCACAAGGTATTATTCCAAATATTAATCTTGCAGACCAATCTTTTGTCTTCAATATACACAGTCAAACTTGAACCAATCAACCCATTTTGGATTTAAAATTTAAATAAATTTCATAAAATTAAAATATTATAAAAGGTTAAGATAATAATTAATGAAATAAAAACAACATAATATGAATTTTATGCTTCATCTTGTTCAAATAGCCTCTAACTCATCACTAAACTTGCTTACCCAGATTTGCTAGTTTACCATCAAACATTGTCATGGTGATAATGAAATTCAAAACCTGTGTAGACACTTTCAAAGAATTATAATAAATTTTTATTATATTATAACATCATTATTAAAATATAATATATATATATATAACATGGTCATATGGAAATATTTGTCTTACAGATCAATCTCACAACCTCATACCTTCACTGTCTTATCTATACTAGATAGGTCAACTTATGAGAAACATTTTCATCATATCCACTAACATAAAAAACTTATATAAAACATTAAAATATATTAAATTTATTTATAAACATATTAATTCACTTTTATTCATCCCTAATCCATGATAACACATCCTTAATCAACTTCTCACTTTTGCCTAGTTTTCTAACTGTTTGTACCATTAGGTCTATACCGATGGGTTAAGTTATATTATTGGTTTAGAAAATATGATGGATATAAAATAATAAAAAACTACCATTAAAATATAATACATGTCTCAATATTCAACCTTAATCCATTTAGAAACTTTGACTTGGTTAACTTTGATTGTTATAATAAATTTATGAGAAATAATACTTTTCTTGTAGGGTCCACTCACTCACCTGACAAACCAATCACACTTATAGGTACCTATAATAGTTTAATACATGTTATAATCACTTAAATATTCATGTTAAACCATTATTATCAATTTATAACAAGACATTTCTCATCGGGTCACTAATAGGGTTCTTAGACGGTTTAAACCATCTTCTAGTCTTAACTATCATTCATAAATATTAGCCCATCATTATAGAAAAAAATGATTGGAAAATTTATCTAGGACCATTATTCATATACCATTAATATATTATGTTCCCATGCATAGGTTATACATGTCAATGAACACTTAAAAGTTCTTCACAGGTTGAGAACCCTTCATTCTATGCACACAAGAGACCTAAAAACACATTTTATTACCTTAACCTTAAATTTTTGACCTAATAATTAGTAAAAATAATTTAAAAAACATTAAATACCTATATAAACAAAAAATTATGCATAATTACCTTAGAGACTGATCTTGATACCCATTTGACCATCATATATCTCTTTGCCCTCTAGGCCTTGACTTGTAAGTCACAATAGGTCTTAAAACTAACCTTATATCCACTATCAAAGATGTTAACACTACATATAAAGGTCATAAAACCTATTAACATGCTCAAAAAATGATAATTATTCATGTGTCTTCACAATACGTTATGATACCTCATTAGGTCAGGTAGGGTTTAAAACTAGCCTAGTTGTAGACTTTGTCTATAGGCCCTACCTCTATAGGCTCACCTTAAAACTCACCTAAGTGATAAAATGCCTCATATGAATGATAAAACAACCTCATAATGACTCTTATTACTATATTCATCCATATCATGAGGACACCATACTCTTTTATGCACAAAACTAAGCATCTTATGCACAAGCCTTTTCAAGACTCTTGCTAGGTTCAAACACTTGACAAATTTGGCAGTTAATCTTGAAAAATATCCTTAATTATTATATACATTACTCACATTTAGTTCATGTTCCTCAGATAATATCATACCTCTATATATAACTCTTTAAGCTTATCATGCACATGCTCATGATATGACTATGTTTATTCTGACTCAACTTCTAAAGGAATTTGTACTCAAAGATTGGTACACAAACATGCTTAAGTTGAAATCAACCTTAGAAGAATCATTAGGTTGAATTAAGATTATATCTCAACATAGAGATAATAGGCTGCCTTAAAATTCTCTCTTGTCACATGGATTCCTTATCACATACCACTTCACCATGCATCTTTACTAGATACACCTTGACATAAATGACACCAACGTTAACCTTGACATCAATGACATCAACCTTGACCTTGAAATTAATGAAAAAACTTCTAAAAACTTGGGTGTGTATTTTATTGCTTATTTATATTTTACTACTACTATCTATATGGTTCCATGATATTTATCATGCATCATATGCCTTAATGTGATCACATTCTATATGCTTAAATGATACATTTACCTAGACATGTCCTATATGTTACATGGTTAATTCAAAATTATATGGTTATATTATCCATTTGATATGAGTTAACTACCAATTTATATCTTTCGTCACCTAAAAGTAGGGGGGAATATTAGTGGGCATATATCCTAGAGGCATGGCTTTCACATATTCATATTTTTATATCTAGTGGGGGAAATTTTTGGAAACATGTTCTCTTAACTTATTTAGTATTCATCATACCCACATTATAATGGGGGAATGTTTAAAAACATGTCCTCCACATTATCATCTATATCAATTTTTATGTTTCTCCATATATAGTGGGTGTGTATTTTTGAAATATGTTCTTCATGCTTACACAACTCTTAGATTGGATAGATTCACATTTATATGATTTAGATACACATTTATGGCATAATTCTATATATTGGTACCATTTTTATACACATTTACTATGTGAAACATATCTATGGTGCATATTTTATGCAATGTGAACCTAATATTATGAAATCAAATTAGTTTCAGATTCATAACATTTTCAGGGACTATCATCATCCACAAGGTTGGAATTTTACAGACTATGCTGAGCCAATTTATTACAATAGTTTATTCACTTTTGGTATGGTTGAGGTGATTTTATCACACAATCTTACCTAGTTTATAGGTTTGAATTGATTACATCATCTAGTTGAATTTGTTCACTCATCATCTTCATGTTATAAGTATGATTGGGTTACCCAGCTGGGATAATCTCAACTACCAGGTGAAAAATCATAGTTTATCCAAGGTTGGGGGCATGTGTCCCTCTGATATCTATCTATATCTCTTTAGATATATTCACTTTCTAAATTTTATATTTTGTCCTAATCTTAGTTTTGGCATATATTCTATATTCTTATTTAAATACATCTATTTATCACCATTATGTTTATTCATTTCTAGAATATTAACCCTATTTATCCTCATAAGATATATATATAGAATTTAGGGATAAAAATTTGGTGAACACATTTCATGTGAATTCAAAAAAATATATCTATGGTTTCTAACCTTCTTGGGTTTCATCTTGTTGTGATGGATTTTTTAGATCTAAAACTTTACCCTAGTGTTTTACCCTCTTCTAGTCATAAGGGCTTCGTGTGTATATGCTTATAAGTGGATTATTCATTGATAGGAAAATTTTTACCTCAAAAAAAATCTATTTTAAAATTACTTAGATCTATTTTCAACTTAGGTTAGTATATTCAAAAACTTCTTTTTGTTCACCCAAATTGATACACACTTTTAAATTTTTACAATTTACTATTTTGAGTAAATATTGACATACAATGAAAATGGTGCATTTATTTTTCAATTATTTTCTACGTTTCATCAAAAATAGTATTTTATTAAAAAAAACTCTTAGATCTCTTAAATAACTTTTTTTAATTTAAAATTGATGATGTTTTATTGGGAATATTCTATGGTATTGCTTGTGAAGAATTCAACATTGTTTGGCATATTTTTAATAATAGATAAAATTTTAAGTTAATAAGAGTTTTTTATAATTATGTTGATATAGTCAAAAACTTCTACCTTTTTGACAAAATATTGTATGTTTTTTAAATTTAGTATTTTATTAAATTTAGACCTACAAGCTGTATATCATACTTTTGTTTCCCTATTTTTATGGGTTCATCTCATTTCCTATTTTATCTTAAAATATTATTTTAGATTCAAAAAATTCTTATCCAAATAAATCTATATTAATTTCTCTTTTATATTACTCTCTTCATTTGGCATATTATAGTGACCCTGACCTTTGGTCTCAAAACCTTAGTTGACCTAAGGTCTCTGATTTTCTCTTTATTTTTTGATTTTTAATGCAATAGTTATTCAATTCTGATATTTATTATCATGATTGATTTTTTATTACTATTTTTACATGTTTAGTATCCTATTCTCATACCAATTTTTGTAACATTTAAAATGGATAATAAGGATCCTCTTCTTCCTCCTAACCCTAAGGAAGGTGATTGCTACCATCCCTATAACTAGGTCCATACTATCTCTCCTTCATTTTTACATCTTTATTATCCTATTCTCATATAAATTTTTGGAACATTTAAAATTAATAAGAAGGATCTTATTATTCCTCCTAACCCTAAGGAGGGTGATATCTACCATCCTTATAACTAGGTCCATATTATCTCTCCTTCAAGTGGTAAGGTAGATGGTATACATATGCATGTTCAATTTGAATCACCTATGGTTTTTGTTTGTGATTCCATAAAATATCAAATAATACTTATTTTTAAGTTAATATAAGAGTTAAAAAAACAAAAATCAATACTTTAACTCAAAGATCCAATTATTGGAAAATTAGATTCCATATGCCTACAATACAAAACATGCTAGTATTAATCATGTATTTACATATTCATCTAGTAATGTTATACCCAACAAGGTTTGAAATCCAAATGAAAAAATAAAATAAAAAATATATAAGATTAGTGATTCAAATATGTTACCAAAGGTTACTAAGAGAATAAGTTAAATCCTAAGATAAATACTTTGAAACAACATGATAAATTAACTCCACATATTATAAGGAGATATAAATACTATTGTGCATACCACAAAATGCATGTGATTCATATAGATTATTGTTTTACATTTAAAAACAAAATACAAATTCATAAAAGGTAGTGTTGAGCATATAATTGATACATCAACCAAGAAAACCAATCACATTATGAGTACTTCTCCTAAATCACAAGTACCAAAATAACAAATATGGGTACCAAAATACAATTCAAAGAAAGAGAATGGGAAAGAGTATAAATAAATAAATAAAATTACCATTACAAAATCTCCCCAAAATTCTAAATGATAAATAATTACCAAAGGAACCAATGCTACCAAAACCACTGTTAAGCACAAGATATACTGAGAGGGGGGGTGAATCAGTATATCATATATCTTATAAAATTTCCCTTAATCAAATTCCAGTTTAACATACATTGAAGATATGCAATAAAACTAAAATAATAAACACCACACAAGATAGAGAGAGATACTAGATTTAATGTGGAAAAGCAATGTGGGAAAAACCATGGAGAACAATCTCAAGTATATGAATCAACACCAACTCAAAACACAATATTCTCAAGCACCAACTTGAAAGAGCACCAAACCCTTTACTGAGCACCAACACAACAACTATTCATGAGCACAAACTCATAGGAGCACCAACCCCTTTACTGAGCACCAACATAGCAACAATTCATGAGCACCAACCCATAAGAGCACCAGCCCCTTTGCTGAGCACCAACACAACAACAATTCATGAGCACCAACCCATAGGAGCACCAAACCCTTTGTTGAGCACCAACATAGAAATAATTCATGAGTACCAACCCATATGAGCACCAACCCCTTTGCTGAGCACCAACATAACAATAATTCATGAGCACCAACCCACAAGAGCACCAACCCCTTTGTGTATACCACACAACTATCTCAAAAAATGATAGTTCATTACAATATCTCTTTTCTCTCTCACCTTTACTCTTCTAAGCTAGATATAAAAAATACAAATTATTCTATATATCCCATTGCTCTTTTAAGCTAGATATTACTATCTCAAATCAAACTCTCTCTAACATATTACAAATGGCTTCTCAAGCCTTTATTTATAGCTTTCAAAATGACCTTTGGCCTTCCCCCTTTGTGACCCTTCAATGGAAGATGGTGCCAAACTTGTATGACCCTTCATATCCTTGCATTTGAAAAGTCATGTGGTGACCCTTCATAAGCAAAAGCATCCTTTCCTCTTTTATCCTTATCTTGGTGACTTTTCATATTCCTCAAAGTGTCCCTTCATGAGAAATTGTGCCCTTCTCTTTTGTCTTCACTTGGTGACTCTTAGAATTCCCCAAGATGACTCTTCATGGGAAAATTCATCCCATTCTTATTTTATCTTTACCCCATGACGCTTTGACTTCTCCATGGGCCCTTCTTTTGTCTTATATGCAACCAAAAATATATTCATTAATATTAAATAAATATTAACACACATTATCCAATATATAACTATTACAAACATAATTAAATGCAATGGGGCCTTTATCACCAATAATGCTAGACCTTTGACATCAATAGAAATATTTCCAATAATCTCCCCCTTTGTCATTGATGGCAACCTCAATCTTGAAACTACTACATCCTAAAACCTACACATACTCTCATCTGAAAACATATAGTAACTCCCCCTTACTATGTCAAACTATACCTATTCCTTGTACCTATTTTTGTATCTATACCTGTGCCTATTATTCTCCCCCTTTGACATCAATGGCAAAGGGCCTACTTGGAGCTAACACTTAGCTCCCCCTCAACTGATGTTGAACCTCAATGGCAAGAAGTAATAGAAATTACTCCCAACTTCTCTCACAGATATTCAAATTTGTCTTTTGGTAGTGCCTTTATGAAAATATGTACAATTTACTCTGTAGTACTGATATATTTAACCTATTGATCTACAACTTGATCTCTCAAGAAGTGATATCTAATGGGAATATGTTTTGTTCTTGAATGCATTACTAGATTCTTTGAAATATTTATAGCACTTATGTTATCACAGAAAATGGAAATAAGTTCATCATAATTTACCTTGATATCCTCCAAAGTTTGCTTCATCCAAAGTACTTGAGTACAACATAATATTGCTATAATATATTCTGCTTCAGATGTAGAAAGTGATACTAAATTCTAGTCTTTGCTTAGCCATGATACTAAGCTATCACTAAGGAATAAAGCTCCTCCACTCGTACTCTTTCTTTCATCCAAGCACCCTACCCAATATGAATCTATATAAGCAACCAAAGTCAAATCTTTATCTGTGGGATACCATAATCCATAATCTAATGTCCCTTTGATATATCTAAATATTCTCTTCACCAACTAAACATGACTATCTTTTGGAGATGACTGATATCTTACATCCATACTTACTATATGCATGATGTCTAGCCTTGATGTTGTCAAATATAAAAGACTACCAATCATAGATCTATATAGAGATTGATTTGTAATAGGTGAATCTTCATCCTTTCTCACCTTATTTCCTATACACATAGGTGTGCCAACTGGTGTAGAATCCTCAAAACCAAATTTCTTTAATATTTCCTTGGCATATTTACTTTGAGATATGAATTTTTTTTATTTGATTGAAATGTTTGCAATCTTAAGAAAAATGAAAATTCTCTAAACATAGATATCTCAAATTATTTTTTAATTTTATCAAAAAATTATTTTGTCATCTTTGTAATATTTCCTCCAAAAATGATATCATCAACATATACCACAACAATCAATTGATGCTCACTTTCTATTTTGATGTAAAGATTACTATTAACAAATCCTCTCTTGAATCCTTGATCTTGTAGATACTTATCAAGTCTTGCATACCAAGCTTTGGGAGCTTGTTTCAATCCATATAATGTTTTATTCAATCTACATACATGGTTACTAATATTTGAAAGAATAAATCCTTCAGGCTGCTCAATGTAGACCTCTTCTTAAAGATTCCCATTTAGAAAGGTAGATTTGACATCCATCTGAAACACTTTGAAATTTTTAAACACTGCATATGCAAGAAACATTCTAATAGCCTCTAACCTTGCCACTGGTGCAAAAGTTTATTCAAAATATATTCCCTCAATTTGAGCATATCCTTTACATACTAATCTTGCTTTATTTCTGTTCACTTCTCCATTTTCATTCAAATTATTTATATAAACCCATTTTTTTCCTATCACATTGTGATCTTTTGGTCTAGGCACTAATTCTCAAGTATCATTATTTTCTATTGATTTAATTCTTCACCCATTGACTTAACCCAATGTTCATCATGTCTAGCTTCTGAAAAAGTTCTAGGCTGAATTTTAGATAACAAAGAGAAATTAACTTGTTTAGATTCACTTACCATCATTCTTCTAGTGCAAATTCCTTCATTTATGTCCTTGATGATGTCACTTTAATTATGATTTATTTGAATGTATTTGGATGGAGTTTTGGTGCCCTTTTTCTCCTTTTCCTCATCTTCATTTGATTCTTCAAAGTCTTCATCTTTAATGATTTTAGGAATGTCTACTGGATCACTGATTCTTTGTGTTCCATCTTCTTCTATCCTGACACTTCATCTTTCAACAATTTTCTTGGTTCTTTTGTTATAACATTTATAAGCTTTAATTTTACAATAATAACCAAGAAAAATACCCTCATCTGCTCTAAATTCAAACTTACCAAGTTTTTCATTAGTTCTCTTTATGAAGCATTTGCTACTAAAATATCTAAAATAATCAACTATTGATGGTTTGTATTTCCATAGCTCATAAGGAGTCTTATCACTATTGAATCTTAGTAATGATCTATTCTAAATATGCACTACTATACCATCCACCTCTCTCTAATATTTATCTGCTATCTTGGATTCATTTAGCATTGTCCTTACCATCTCCTGAACTATTCTATTTTTTTGTTCAACTACTCTATTTTGCTATGGAGTTCTGGCTAGTGAATAATGTCTCTTTATTCCATGATCTTCACAAAACTTAATAAATTGGTCTAACATGAATTTTCCTCCTCGATCTGATCTTAGACACTTAATCTTCAAACTAGTTTCATTCTCAACTAATGCTTTGAATGCTTTGAAATGTCTAAAAGCTTTAGATTTTTTATTTAAAAACATTACCCAAGTCATACGTGAAAAATCATCAATAAGCAACATGAAATATTTATCACCTTGAGTGATTTGAGTCCTCATAGGTCCACATAGGTTAGTGTGAACAAGATCTAGCATATGAGTGGTCGAGTGCTATTTTGTTTTGAATCTCCTTCTAGCCTACTTCCCATGCTAACAAGGTCCACAAAGTGTGTAAGATGGCTTGGTAATCTTTGAAAGATTTTTGACTGCTTGCTTTTTGCTGAGTTTGATAATATTATCAAAATTTATGTACCCCATTCTCCTGTGCCATAACAAACTTTATTCAATCTAACTCAAAGAACATCTTTGACCTTTGATGTCTGATAGCATATACAAGTTAATTCCCATTCTTTGAGCATCTGTAACCAATACATTTGAATCTTTTCTTCTAATTTCACAACCTTTTACATAAAAATTTAGTGTGTGACCCTAATCACACATTTTAATTACACTCAAAAGATTATGCTTAAGACCTACATATAAAAAAATTTCAGTTTTAGTTCTACCATTATCCAAACTTAGTGTACCTTTTCTAGCAATTCTAGCAGTAGTATTGTCTCCAAATTTCACTATGCCGCCATTAATCTTCTTCAAGGTTATGAAATTTCTCTTGTCTCCTGTCATGTGCTTCAAACATCCATTATTAATGAACCATGGTTTTTCTTCATTTCTTACATGCAAAGTTGTCTAAACCAACACAGAATCTTTAGGTTATTTCTTTTGCAATGTCTGAACCTTCTTCTAGATGAATGGAGCCTTGAAACTCTAGTCTTTCTTAACTGAATCAAACACACTTCTACAGTATTGAGCTATGTGTCCAAAGTTGTTACACTTGTAACAAATTATGGCCTCTTCATCAAAACTTGATAGAGGAGCAAAAGAGTTGTAGCTTCTGCTTGACTCTACATGACTTTCCTTTTCCTTATTTCTGAGACTATTAGCTCTTTTTCTACATTCTAATTTCTTGTGACCATATCCATTACAATAAAAATAATAACCATAAAAATATGACTTGTTTATGTATCTCTAAATTGATTGTCTTTTGTAGCTTTGTTCCCTCCAGCCTTCTTTGTTTGAGATGTCCTCTATATTCTTCACTTCTTCCCTCTTTGTTTCCTCTTTTGTAAGGGCTTCAACATAGCTCTTTTTATTTTAAAATATGATACCTATCTTATTTGATATTATCTTTTGTCTTTCTAATATCTTATTCAACATATTAGTGTTATTCTCAAATTTTGAATCATTGGCTACTCTATCATTGATTGCTTTATTTGTTTTATCAATATTTGCTTTTAAAGAAGCAATTTCAATAACATACCTTTCACATTATTTTCTCACTGTTTTCAACTATGCCATTAGATTTTATTCATTCTTCTTGGCTTCTTCAAAGTGTGCTTATAGATATTCAATTATTTCCTTTGACTCCTTTTCATTTTTCTCGATCTGGCACTTCAATCTTTGATTTTTATTTTCAACAGCCTTTAAATCTTCTAAGGCACAAATGAGTTCTCCTTCAAAATTTACTTTAGCTTCATCCTATTCTTCTTCTTGATCATCTATCCTTTTGCTTGTAGAGGCATCTTCATGTATGGCCAACTTATGCTTTTTCGATCTACCTTTAAGCTGTAAAACTTTTTCAAAAGGAACCTACTCTGATACCAATTGTTAAGCATGGGATATACTGAGAGGGGGGTGAATCAATATATCATATATCTTATAAAATTTCCCTTAATCAAATTCCACTTTAACATACATTAAAGATATGCAATAAAACTAAAATAATAAACACCACACAAGATAGAGAGAGACCCTAGATTTAACATGGAAACCCAATGTGGGAAAAACCACGGAGAACAATCTCAAGTATATGAATAAACACCAACTCAAAACACAATATTCACAATCACCAACTTGAAAGAGCACCAATCCCTTTATTGAGTACCAACACAACAACTATTCATGAACACGAATTCATAGGAGCACCAACCCCTTTAGAGCACCAACACAACAACAATTCATGAGCACCAACCCCTTTTCTGAGCACCAACACAATAAAAATTCATGAGCACTAACCCGTAGGAGAACCAACCCCTTTACAGAGCACCAACATAGCAACAATTCATGAGCACCAACCCATAAGAGCACTAACCCCTTTACTGAGCACCAACACAACAATAATTCGTGAGTACCAACCCATAGGAACATCAACCCCCTTGTGTATGCCACATAAATATCTCTCAATGTTGCTATCTCAACAAATGATAGTTTATTAGAATATCTCTTTTCTCTCTCACCTTTGCTCTTCTAAGCTAGATATAATAAATACAAATCATTCTATATCTCCCATTGCTCTTCTAAGCTAGATATTACTATCTCAAATCAAACTCTCTCTAACATATTACAAATGGCTTCTCAATCCTTTATTTATAGTTTTCCAAATGACCTTTGTCCTTCCCCCTTTGTGACCCTTCAATGGAAAATGGTGCCAAACTTGTATGACCCTTCATATCCTTGCATTTGAAAAGTCATGTGGTGACCCTTCATAAGCAAAATCTTCCTTTCCTCTTTTGTCCTTATCTTGGTGAATTTTCATATTCCTCAAAGTGTCCCTTCATGAGAAATTTTGCCCTTCCTCTTTTGTCTTCACTTGGTGACTCTTGGAATTTCCCAAGATGACTCTTCATGGGAAAATGCATCCCATTCTTCTTTTGTCTTTACCCTGTGACTCTTTGACTTTTCCATGGGCCCTTCTTTTGTATTATATGCAACCAAAAATATATTCATTAATATTAAATAAATATTAACACACATTAACCTAGATATAACTATTACAAAAATCATTAAATGCAATGGGGACTTTATCACCAATAATGCTAGACCTTTGACATCAATGAAAATATTTCCAACAACCACTATAAAATAAGCCATGTGAGCTCCCTTTGTTGGTTAATATCAAACAACAAGAGGACATAATTCCAAATGACTATGATAGTGGTGATACTATTCCTAATATAGAACCAAATATATATAATAATAAGGTAAACCATTTAACTTAGGATTCTCATAAGGTATTAACATCTAAGGTGGACATGGATATAAATAATGGCATACCTAAAAGGTCATAACCATAATATGGCATAGTCCCTTATTCATATGTAAATACTCTAAATGGGATATCACATGTTAAAGAACAAATTAATAGGTTACATCTATACTATAATAATTATTACATCGATTATTTTGATCCCAATAATATAGAATATTGGTATGATCCTGATGATACTGATTACACAACATATTAGTATGCAACATGATACGGGGCCTCCATAAAGGCATCTCATTAATGATATCCTTAGGTTATATTAGTAATTTTACCTATACATGATCATGATACATTTAGGTTATATCATCATATGGTCACTTTATACTATCATGTTTGAGCTCATATATGTACTTACACATTCCTCTATCCATGCTTATATATTTTTTAGTGTACATGGCATGATATGTATTTGAAATTTTTTGCTAACATGTATATCTAAATAATAGTATTATATGTTTATGTTGGTTTATTATGATTTAACTTATGCACTTCATTGAGTGTCTTTCCTTACTATTATCTTGCTTGTTTGATCATTTTAAGATGCTTTATTGTTTACGACCCCTGTGCCTTTGTTTACCTCTTTGACATTTGAATATGTCATTGCTTATTGTATGCTGATATTTAGATATGTAATTTTTTTTATTTGTGTAAATTTAAATAATTCATGTCCCTTAGATTGTATAACATTTGAATATGCCTCTATTTGTAGTCTCCTTAGACCATTGTATTTTGACTTGCTTTTGTGTGATCTTGTGTGTGTGTGCTTAATTGATTATTAAGATTGTAATATTAATATCTAGATGTTTCCATGATCTTCATCATGCATCTTAGGCCTTAATGTGATCACATTATATGTGCTTCAATGATACATTTACCTAGACACGTCATTTTATATGTTACATGGTTCATTCACAATTATATGGTTATTTTATCCTTTTGAGGTGAGGTAACTAATAGTTTCTATCTTCCCTCAACTCAAAGGGGGGAATATTAGTGGGGTAATGTCATAATGGAATATAATATGTATAAAAATAATATTTTATCTATTATTAATTCTTTATCTCTTTTATGAACCCATCGAGTCTCAATCTCTCTAAATGTACATTTTAAAGGGTGCAACAGGAAATGGATAGGCAGACCATTGGTGCTTTATAGGTTTGTTTCTCCTATACCACCACTCTATATCTACACAATCATCTCCTAAAACACTTATCTAAGCCTTGTATCTTCTCTTACACCCTCATCCTACTATTTTTTCCTTCATTATCCCCTTCCTAAGCCTAAAACACTTTTTAATAGTTTGCATCACACTGTCAGCCCCATTGACCTTGTACTCAAATTGATAAAACTTATTTAGGGTCTAAGTGATCCATTGACCAACTTAAACTAAGACCTAATTTATTTTTATCAATAGAGATAAGAGTCGATTTGGTCATCCCTATCACCTAAATTTTATAAAGGTTTAGGGCTATATTCAAATATATATACACATTCATTTCATCATTTATCTAAGTTGAGAATAAGAAGAATATTATATTTCACATATGCTTATCCACCATTCTACTTAAGGAGCATACCATAGGGTTCCAATACTTTATTAGGAGATATAGATCTTTTTTTTTGATAAGTCTTTTATATGCATAGATAAGTTATGTATAATAGAGCTGATTTATTCTTGTTATTCTTATATACCACAATAACCTCTTGCAAAGCACCTTTGCGAAGGGAGAGATTAAGGATTACTAGGTTTATATTCAAAGGTAATTATTCCTAACTTTTTTCCTCCTTTGTAAGAGTAAATAGATTTTCATTTGTACTTATCTCCTATGAATTAGGATTTCCTATAATTGACATGAGTATAAATCTTCTATGCATGTTTATTTTTTATGTTTATTACCCCCATTTTATGTCACAAGATTTGGTGAGCACTAGATTAGATTTATACTTTACTTGTCATTATGCTTAGTGAATATGAAAACATAGGACCTAGTTAGGGTTATTACATGGTGTTACTTAACTAGAAGATTTGAAAACCTCTCTAGTGATGTTATTGTGGCAAGAGATCCCTTGGTTAGGTATAGTTGATCCATCTTGGTCATGACCCCAAATATCTAATGTATCAATAATTAGAAATGTAAGTGGGATTTATCTTCTTTGATCTAGGATTGATTAATAGATCATCTACATTTTCCTTTGTATATATTATGGTGAACCCAACATGAATAAAACCCTAGGAGGTTTTCTTTCACACTTTCATTTTTTCATCATGGTATATTGTTTTTATTTTTGTAGTGCTATATGAAACTAGTTGATATAGTTCTAACATTTTTTGCATAGGTTTAACACATAGTCACTCTAAAATGAATCTATTTTATCTATGTAGGTCTTCACCAAATATAGGTTACTAGATCAATTAGTTTAGCATAGTTTTATTTTTTAGCTCTAGATTTGCATACATAGTTGAACCAGTCGACTCTGTCTACAATTATATTCTTTCAACATATAAGTCTATAAGTATAGTCAAGCTAATTGACTCTATTAAAAAATTCTTAAACATATAGGGATTTGTAAACTTTTTCAATCTAGTTGACTCTATTCACATAATTTTAAATCAGCATTTGAAAATCACAACATAAAAATTTGTAATCTAAACATCTTCAATCCCATCAAGGTTTATTATTTCTCTCTCTATCATTTTACTTTTCTTCTTTTAGTACTATTTTTCATAAGTTTGCAGTCTGTAAAACTGTAGCCCTAAAAAAATATGGGTTGACCTATTCAACATAGTTATGTAGTTTGTCTTCCATCTAGAAGACATATTCAACTTGTTTGATTGTGCTCTTATAGATCCTAATTCTACAAAATAGTAGGGACCTAGTTGACTCTATTTTATGCATTGTTTACATATAGTGTCACCTAAAATAACTAAATACTCTTCTCAATCAATGAATTAACCTTTATTTCCTAGTAATTAATTCACATTTTATTTTTTAGTTACTTGCATGCTTTGAGTAATAAACATATATTAATAGGTGGTTTTTCAAATTACCATTTTAGTCAAACTATTTTTCTCTTTTGTAAACACTTACAAATAAATTTTTAATCAAAAACATTAAACATTCATCTTCCCAAGGTCTACCTACTTGGATTTCATCACCAAGGGGGAAGACAACTTGGTTTTTTGGCCAAGTATAAACACATGGTTTATGGTATATATTGGAAAATCACTTGAAACCTTTATCATTACAAGATTGTGAAGTGAGGGGCCATGCCTCATTACCAAGCCAATACCATCACCAATAAAAATCCCTTGCAACTTAAATGTCCTAAAACCACCCTTAGATTTATTTTTAGTTCCTTATTTCAACCAACTTCCCAATTAAATTAAAATTAAACTTCATTATTACTTAATAACACTTAGGATGACCAATTAGTTAACATTTATTTTATATTTTATACTTGTTATTTGACCATTGTATGTTGTACTTAAAAACTTACATTGGCCAGTGATGGTGTAAGTTTTGGGATGTATGTTCTAATTAGATCAACCACATTGATCTCATTTCTTATGTACTTAATATAATTTTCTTGTATTATATCTTGAAAAACCTTTCTTTATTTTATAAAATTATCATTTCTATTGCTATAGTCTCTTATAGATTGTTTAGCCTTTTTGCCTATAGAACATAGTCAACCTATCTGACTATGTATCCTTATCTTCTTATTCAATATTTTATCTAAGTAGTACATTATGACTTGTCTAATTATGTCTTATTATTTTCTTAGAATTTTCCCTATTCAGAAGCACACATTTGACCTATATGATTATGTTCTCTCTTTACCTATTTTATTCCCTAGTTTATAGAACACAGCCAACTAGTTTGAATTTATATCTTATTTACTAATTTTATCTTTGCATCACTTTTTTTAGCCTCACTTTATCATCATGAGCTTCTTGTTTAAATATAATATATATTTTAATCCAAAATACATGATGACCTTTACCAATTATAGGTTTTCTTGAAAATAACTTGTGGCTTCTACTTTAGATGAAATTAATGTGCATGTTTCCACTTACACTACCAATTATGGGGCTCCTCATTCATCATCATTACATAATCCTATTTTCTCCTTAAAATATGACCCTAAATTAGATTACACACCTGAAATTCTCTTCTTCATTAACAAATTTTTTCCTTAACATAGAGGAAAAGACCCTTCAACTATTTACAATCTCATGATAGGTAGTCAAGTAAAATAACACCATATACCCTCCCCTACATTCTCTCATAGATTTGGAAGTGACACCTTATTTAATTATCAACCTCTCTATTCTATTTTGACTCCTTCATACACTATGACCTCTTCTTTTATGATATATTCAACATTCATGCCACGCATCTCTACTAACATGGTAGGCTCAAGATCTAGTAGGCCTTTTCTAAGGCCCCCCTCCTCAATCAAGAAACTAGTTCATCATTTTACACCAATACCATTCATGATACTAGTGTTTCCTCTTATTATAATGCCAATAATTATAATAGTACATATTTTGATACACATAATAATCATGATATTAATGCTTCCTTTTTCTACCAATGCTTCTAATGCCATTAGTTCTATGTATGCCACTACTCATGGTGTAACACAAGCCACTAATAAATATGTTATTTCATTGCATACCATATAAACTATTCAAAATAAAATTTAAATCCATCAAATCTTATTGTAAACTCTTAGGTAGATGAATTTTATTAAAAATAATAATGTCAATCAAATGATGTAGATGAAAAATCATCTCATTCACCTTCAAAATCAACCTCAATAGGTTCCATATGGAGCACAAAATAAAAATTCCCCTTCCCACCCCCCCTTAGGGATTCCCATGGAAAACTTATTCCTCAACCACCCCTTATTAATAACAATAAAACATATCCAAAGTTAACCTCTTATACCTCAAATTTATAATATTGAAACAGGAGGTATCAAACCTACCATTAGTTATAATGGGTCAACTAATCATACATTCCATCTAAAAATATTTGGTAATCTATAAAAAGATTAGTTAAAGCTTAATAATTTTTATTCTACCAAGATATTAGCCAAATAACACTCTGAAGATGCTTTCTATTGTTACAATCAACTCAAATCCAATTATACCACTAGCTTGGAACATCTAGTTAACTCCCTAATACAAGAGTTTCAAACTAGTGATCTCCTTGAGAATACCTTAGCTCACTTTATCAATTATAAGAAAATTTAAATAAAAAAATAGAAGATTTCATGAAATTATTGAATAAATTGTCTAACAAGTGTGAAAATAACATGGTGGGTGATAATATCTTTCATCTATTCACTAATGCTCTTTACCCCAAGTTGCAATATCAGGTTAAGACTCTCTCTCCAACAACTTTGGAAGAATACCTCAACTAAGCTAATCCCCAAGATTTTTTCATGCACTAATTTGAGCCATCCCAACCTATTTTGGGCACTCACTACTTATGACACCATTAAAAATAAAAATAATCATGTTATCAATGATGTTATCATGATACTTATGATACCATTCAAAATATTCAAGCCATCACTCTCAAAAATGTTGTATAACTTTCTCCCACTCTAAAAAACACCCCAAATCCAAAATATTCTCAATCAAATAAAATCAACATTCACAAACTATTAGCCTTATCCGAGATTCAAAAAAATCTACCAAAGCCTATACCATGAGAGCTTGACCCCACTCATCCTATGAAAACATGGTATGATCCAATTTTTTTTTTTGGTTTCATGTAAGTTGGGGCCACTCTCACTAGACTTGTAGATAATTACATTAGCTATCTATGGATTTTATCCTTGGCCCAAACTTTGATCATGATTCACTCATTCAAAATCTCTAACAATAATATGACATAGACTTTAAAGCTCATGAAACACAAAATAAAAATCAAGATTTGAATCAGGCTAATGCTTATCTTACCATTTATAAAAACCATATTCCTAATCATAAAGATAGTAATGGGAAGCCTAATCTTTCCAAAAATAATGTTGAAAGTCTTATAGACCAAACTCCTAAAGAGAATGTGGTAAATATGAATGATATACAAAGGGTAGTTGCTTTCATTGATTGTACTGTAACACACACACCAAACCTCATAAAATTTTTATGTAATCCAAGAGTTTTCCCCATCTCATATAATGGATTTAGGATAAGAGGAACTTATTTATTTCCAATAACAACTTCCAACACCTCAATTGGATAATACTTCTCATACTATCTATACTATCCCCCAATGTATACACCCATTAACAACATTACTCAAGCTTCCCATAGTATTTCTTCCACTCAATAATAAGAAATTCCTAAATAAATTATCCCATAATATAAATGTAATCAACATATTTTTCCTCAAACTAAACCAACCATATCTTATCAACACAAGTTTAAATACACTTCCGATCCTCCTTCCTAGGTGATTTAACAGTTTTGGGAATATTGGTTATTATTCCTAATTTAGTAAAAGGGTCTGAGTATTAAAATTAGTAGACAATAATCAAGATACTAATTTATCTAATTTAATTACAATTTATACTTTTTTTAAAAATAGTAATGAGAGGGAAGAAATTAAACTTAGCTGAAAACTGATTAATCCAATTGAGATAGAGGATGGAATTCACTATGTAAGACTAGGACACTATCATAAATTGAGATCTAAAATTCATTTTATGATTGGATAGGATCAAAATAACTATATAGGAGTGGAATTAGTGTTATATTCTACATCTATCACTTTGTCCTAAGGATTTGAGCTTTTTGGGTTTTGTTCGCTATGTCTGTGTGACTCTATTGACAAAGCTTCAATAGCTAGAAGTCTATATAGATCCCTATAGAGTAGAATATTTATTAAAAACCTATTTTCCATTGTGATTTGACCAATTTTTAGTAAGAGGGGGGGGGGAGGGGTTAGTGTGTGTAATATTCACTGGACATGGATTTATACCCCTTGTGTGGGCACACTACCTACATACCAATACTCTAAAGAGGGATTAAGCCATATGTAGTTCTCCCACTTGATGTGCTTTGTGAAATTGTGTTTATGAAGATGAATAATGATAAAATAAATTTTCTTGAGGTGGTTAGGGATTGTGTAAGGATTTGAATAAGATTATAAGTGTGTTGGCTAGTTATATGCAGAGAATAGGGAAGATTACTTGAGTAGTCTTGATTGTATTCTTGTTTACTTAGTGATAATTTTCTACCCCTTTATAAATGATATTTGAATGGTATTTTATAGTTATCTATTGGTCATAGTTTTAATTTTCTCACATTAGGCTAACAAGGATAAGGATGGGGAACTAGAAGAAATTAACTGTTGGGGCTAGAAATGGACTTGGACAATAGCATAAAAAGTATAAAAGAGTGGCACTGATGCTATAGTCCTAGTGTGGTGATATTATACTAAGCATATAAGACCTAAGTGGATTGATTTTTCATAGAAAGAGGGGTCTATCTTAGTTGGGATCAAGTCTAGATGGCTATGGATGACTAGGAATCAATGAAAAGATGACTATGAGGTTAATGAGAGAAAGCAAGAGGGAGCTAAGGGTTGGGTGTCATTAGGTACAATTAATTTATCAATTTTCACATTTTATATGAATATATTTTCCCCTCTTTATTCTAGTGATATAATAAAGGAAAATACTAGGATAAAAGAAAAATATAAAGCATACCTGAACTTACCTACAATGGTGAAACTCATAAAGTTGTATGATGTTGGGTGTACATAGAGAGAGCTTGCTATGAAGTGAAAATATTTAAGGAAAAAAAAGCGTAGATCAATTCTTACTAGATATGCTATATCTAAAATAAGAATATATAAATTTTGGTAAGAGAGAAAGGAAGAGAAAGGATGAATACACCTCACTAGGTACATATACCAATATAAAACCTATTGTGATGCTGAGTGATGTTGAGTAATGTTAGATGATGATGTACCAAGAGTAATATCATTAATGAAGCTGAGTACTCAATTCCTTAGAAGTGGCTTAAGAATATAAAGGTTATCCCTTTGGCTCCATCATCACATACTAAGTGAAGCTATATGATCATGCATGTGTTGATCCATGTTTGGACTATGTGTCTAATCCCTCTAAATAAGTGGATCAAGAATACAAAGGATAGTTAGTCCTTTAGCTCCATCATTTCCCTATGAATTGAAGATATGAACTAATACTAATATGAAATGTGTATCATATGAGATGGCTCTTGAAGACCATGAATGTATTGTGATCTGGCAATGTTGGTGTGGATAGTTGAATGTATGCTAGAAACTAGGCCACTCTTGGCCACTCTAAAAGATGGAGATTAGGATTGTATGAAAATTACTCTAAAACTAGTACACTAGGTTTAAATGAAAGCCACTCAAGAACTTAGAAACTTAGGAATATGGAAGTTAGTCTTGTATGAAAGCCATTATGAAACTCGTGCACTAGGCTTAAATGAAATCCACTTAAGAACTCGAGAACTCAACAATGCAAAATTTAGACTTGTATGAAATCCATTCCAAAATGATGCCAACCACCTACAAATGGAATAAGGCATGTAATCATTGAGAATGCCTAGGTAATGTTGAACTTAGAAAGAAAAGAAAACAAATGTGTCATGCACATTACCCCCAATCACTGGTGTCTAAAACATGGATTATGATATTTAAGTCATATCAACTATCGTATCTAAAACTATAAGTGAGAGACATCATGCCACACATGATGCCATTTATATCTAGATTCTTTGAGCAAAAGTGCACTAAAAATTGCTAATTCTAAACTGGTCTAGTTGTGCAAAACTATAACTGAACCTACTTTTATATGTACTTTTAGAAAGTTTGGTTTTTCTTCTATTTGGATAAGAGTAACAAAAGTTGACACAGGTGGAACTAGTGTTATTTTCCAAGTTAGGCGCTATTGTTTAGGGCCAAATTTGGTAACTATTCTAGATTCTTGACTATTTACTTACTCTATTCTGATTGGTTTAATGTCTGATTACTATTCTAGGTGTGTTGAAAGTTTCTTTTTTGACCGTTAAGAGATCTAATATCTATGAGAAAACCACTATTTATTACCCCCTCTTCTAGGGGTAGGAATGAAGACCTTGAAATGACTTCCCTCAAAATAAAGAGCCTTGTAAGTGTGTTATGATACAAAGATACATGATATAGCAATTATTATTGATAAGATATCTCAAGATATAGCATGGTTTGTAATAAGAGATTTTTAGATCAATAGGGGTATGCCTAGATAGATATAATAATGTAATAATATGTGTAATGTAATAAATTAAAACTAAAAGTATAGTTAGTTGCTAGTTGCTGATTGAAGTGATGGAGCATTATGTCCATCATGGCATCCAAGAAAGCAAGATAATTCATGGTGTATATCATGTCATTGAAAATAATGAGAATCAAGCAACAAGCACACAAGGCAAGAAGAAAGAAGCATACAAGGGTAGCCAAGGGGCCACAGAAACAAGGGACATGAGCACATGTCACTCATATTGGAAGGAAAGAATACAAGGCATGTTCAAATGCTACATACACTTAAAATTAATATAAGCAAAATTTGTGTGAAATCTATAATCACATAGAAGAGTGCAGACAAAGGACATTGGCAAATGTCCTACAACACACCATAGTTAGAAGTAAAGTACATTGGCAAAAGTCTTAAGGCACATATAGGAGACAAATAGGAATTGAGAAATGCAAATAATATAGCTACATAAAGCAAGGAAGGAAATCATGTAATAACTAGGAATATAATCACATATAACTAATCAAAGCAAGAGGGAAAGTATGGAAGACATGTTAGTACAAGACTAGGTATATGATAATAAATACACAAGTGTTATATACTAGTGAGTGTTGATAGATTAATCTATGTAAGCTAATAAATAACATACATAAGCATGATAACTAGAGTGTATGTAGGAATGACATAACCTAAATGGTTTAGTCATATAGAAGATGCCACTAGTGGGTATGTATATCGATGTGTGTCTCAATGTAAAAGTAAGATTCCCCCTCAATGGGTAGAGTGAACTAATCAAAGAGCTAGATGTCACTGCACACACTCAAAAGAGATAAAGTGAAGCATGTTAATGTAGATAAATTGACAAACAATAGAATAAAATGGCAAATGTAAGTCTAGCATTGTAATAAAAATGTAAAGCATGGCTAATGCATATAATTGAAATGTTTTTGGTATTTTTGAGTTAATTGTATGTTTTTGTATTTTGAAATATTTGAATGTTTTTATATTTTTGAATTTTTTTTAATTTTTGATATAAGCTATGTACAATCAAGCATAAGAAACCATGTAGAAGTAAACTAGGAAAGGATGATACTAACTGATGAGTCTCATGGGAGACTTCCTATCATGGTATCCTATATCAAGGAGAGGAATCATGCATGATCATGAAGCATGATGGAAATGCTAAGACTATGGCTTTAAAAGCTATATATGTTATAAATGCTCTAAAATATTTGAAGAATAAACCAACTATGGGGTCCCCCTATAACTCAAAGAATTGGATGCAACTGTAGGGATATTAAAGACCCATCTAGTAGTAGGATAAGTTCTATAAACATGTGTTTTATGAGTAGAGGCATGAGATCTCAATGATATTGCCTTGGGTGTGAACAATATAGCTAGAAGCTATCTAGAATATTGAAACTATGGAGGTGTATGAACTCTCTATTTTGGTGATAGATGCCTCAACTATGTTTGAATTGGAACTAGAGGAGGAAATATAACTTGTGGCAAAACTAAAATTGGTAGCAAAATTGAAACTAGTGACTGTAAAGTAGAAGATGGATCTAAAGTGGGGAGTGGTAACTCATATGAAAATCCACCAACTGTAACAACCTAATTAGAATGAATGAATTTAACACATATATGAACTATAAAAGGTACTTTTTGAAGTTTTTGGATCCATGGTTGACTAAGTAACATATCAAAAACCCCTGCACTAGGAATAATAGTGAATGGTGTGGCCACATGAGTTAGACCAACTAGTAGAGGAAGTATGATCTCACTTAATGAAATTTATATGTGCCTATTGAATCTACTAATAAATATGTCTATTGGGGTAATATCCTACTCTAAATATCCCAAATTCTATAGTAATGTCATAGTGCACATGCTCACACTAGATTCATTGTTTATGAGAACACTATGAATAGGATGATTATGAATGTAAGATTTGATAAAGAGTGCATGATAATCTATATTATCCTCAATGATCTCCTACTTTGAAAAGGAGATGGAATGTCTAGCTAGAACTCTAGAATGGTATACACCAATCATGTTGCTCAAGGGATGTGTCTCAATTGAAGGTGCCCTTTATGTATCTGATGGGGGATATGCATGATATGCATGGTGAACACCTAATTTATCCTTGATCTCTTATTTGGAATGTTGTGGAAAAGGATGTGAAAATATTTTCAAAGATTTATCCTATGTTTGATTTACTTAAGGAGGCTCAATTGAAGTGCCAAGATCAATATGATTCCCATCTATCAAATCATGCATCTTGTGTCTCAAATTGATGAATCTATTTTTTGTATGGCTTGGTGCACTATGAAACTTGAAAAATGCATGTTGATCATATCCATATGGAAGAGGCTTTATTGGGTTAACTTCCTGAATTGGAGGGAGAGATATGATGTTACATTCCAATAGCTATAGTAAAACTCTAGCTGGAGAAACTAGTAGATTGGTGAAGGTTCACTAAGGAAGTGTTGATAAAACCACTCATTGAGGGGGCTCAAAAGTTACATTCACTATCATTTAATTCTAACTCTTGTTATCATTGACCTTGACTTTGTATGGGACTTTTTTGTTACTCTTGTTTTTTGTGTTTGAGATACTTGTATACTTGAGTTTTCCCATTGAAATTAGTTTGACTTCTCATTCCTTTAGTGTGTGACAAAATTCAGTGAAGTAAGAAAATATTTTAAACATGATTGATTCATGTAAAGATGGTAGAAGACTCTATTTGAAGAGATCCTATAACTCTTGATTGGCCATAGGGATAGTCATCTTAGCCAAAATAGTCTTATATCAAAGAACATAATCTGTGAGATGCTCATTTGACTTTTGTTTTTATTGTGCAACTTGAGTATATGCAACCTTATCACCAATATTAATTCTAAAATGAGCTAGGAACATGTCAACTAAAGGACTGAATATATTAACTGACTGATTTGGTAGACTATTAAATTTTTTTAAAGTATAATCCTTTAGGATTCATAGAAATATCTTGGTAAGTAACTAGTCATTGGGTACATAGTCCAAGCATTATATTTGAAAGGTTCTCAAATGTGTCTCTAAATCACCCTTGCCATCATATAGAGTAAGATTGGGTTGAACAAAACCTTGTGGCAAGGGTGTAGAAATAATGTGATCTACCAATGGTGTATGCAATAGAGAAAAAGATTCCAAATATTGCATATGTATATATGCACCTTTCTCAAGATGTAGGACATTTGATTGAAGATATTTTATCTCTTATACAAGGGATACAACATCATGAGATAAATATGTACTGTTTGTAGCTGGTGGCATAAAGGTAGGTTGGGCTGCTATAGGAGGTAGTTGAGACATAGTTTCCCCTATAGTGTCATTTAAAATTGGTTACTCTATGGTTTGGGAAGATTCACCATTGTTTAATCTTTTTTTTCTTATTGTAATATTTTAAGTATGTCATCTTGCATGTCAGGTTGTTTGGTTAAGATTTATTGAAGTTCCATGTTAGCACTTTCATAAAAACTAGTATATTAGGCCATTGTTAAATTAGGAAGACAATTTGAAATTTGATTGAAGTTTTTGCAATACTTTGTAATAAAAAAGTGTTAGAAAATTAAATTATTGAATATAGGAAATGTAAAGTCCTAAAAATAGCTAACTAGAAATTGCATAAAAAGGATACAAAACACATAATCATGTAAGATGATACCTCAAGAAGCAAATAGTAACTAGTACATTTAACTAGAGTTTGAAAGATAATTATTTCAACTATTTACTATGAAATTTTGAATTTGAAAGTGAATTTATGAGTTAGATATGCAAGTAAAAAAATTATAAATTTATTGGAAAATTAGTGATTTAATGGGACCTGGTAAATGCAACTAAGGTTTTGAAAAATAATTATTTTTGAAAATTTCTATTTACTTTTAAAATTTGAATGGATTTTTTGACTAAAATATTCTAGTAAAAATTTAGAAAATTACTCAAAAAATATTGAGACGTAGTATGGGCAACTAGGGTTTGAAAGAAAATTATTTTAAAATTACTATGAAATTTTTTAATTTAATACTAATTTTTTATTTTATTATGCCAGTAGAAAATCATAAAAATATAGGAAAAATCAATAGGAAATTTACCTTAGGGTTTCTAAGGTTTCTATGCACAAATGAAGTAAGTTGAGTTCACCAAATGATTTAACAATTTTAGGAATATTGGTGTATTATTCCTAATTTAGTTAAAGAGTATGAGTAGTAAAATTAATAGACATTAATAAATATACTAATTTATGTAAATTAGTTACAATTTAGATTGTTCTAAAAATAGTAATGAGAGGGAGAAAATCAAACTTAATTGGAAATTGATTGATCTGAATACGACAGAGGTTGGAATTGACTATGTAGGACTGGGACACTATCATAAAATGAGATCTAAAATTGATTTTATGATTGGACATGATCACTAAAACTAAAAAATAATGGTACCAATGCTATAGTCCACCTCTACTACTATTATTCTAAGGATCTAAGCTTTTTGGGTTTTATTCACTATGTCTGTGTGACCTTGTCTATGAAGTTTCAACAGTTAAAAGACTATAGATCTCCTTGTAGAGTATATTATTTATTTAAACCCTATATTCCATTATTATTTGACCAATTTTAAATAAGAGGGGGGGGGTTAGTGTGTGTATTATTCACTGGATGTGGATCCACACCCCTCATGTGGGCATGTTGCCTACATACCAATACTATGAAGAGGGATTAAGCCATATAGAGTTATCCCACTTGATGTGAGTTATCCAATTATGTGTATGAAGATGAAAAATGATAAATTATATGTGCTTGAGGTGGTGAAGGATTGGTATAAGTATTTAAATAAGCTTATAAGCATGTTGGCTAGCTGTATGCAGAGAATAACGAAGATTGTTTGAGTAGTCTTGCTCGTATTCTTGTTTGCTTAGTGATAATTTCCCACCCCTTTCAAAATGATCTTTTAATAAGATTGTATATGTATCTATTGGTCATGATTTTAATGTCCTCACATTAGGCCAATAAGGATGAGGATGGGGAATTGGAAGAAATTGATCATTGGGGCCAAAAATGGACTTAGACAATAGCACTAAAAGTAGATAAGAGTGGCATCAGTGCTATATTCCTAGTATGCTGCTATTGTCCTAAGTAGATGGGACTTGGGGGGATTGATTTGTCATGAAAAGAGGGGTCTAAGTCATATAAGATCAAGTTTGGAAGGCTATGAATGATTGAAAATTAGTGAAAAGATGCGTATGAGGGTCATGAGATCAAGTAAGAGGGACCTAAGGGTTGGGTGTCATTAGCCACACTCAAGTTACCAATTTTCACATTTTATATGACTACACTAGGAGACCCTACAAAACTATGCACCTCTATCGAGTAATCTACCAATGGGTTACGATGAATGGGACCCTATCACATAACTTACTAATCTCTCATCTCAAATACCCTTTATATAACTCATGTAAACTTTTCACCATAATTTCAACCATATGATGCAATTATTATTATAAATAAGCATTGCTCACCCTCCCCTAGTAGGATGTTAATCTACTTTATCTAGGTCTGAATATATTATCTTACAACAATGAAAATATATGTATATATGCATTGATGAAATAATGGACACTTATTTTTCCCTAAAAATTCCTATGGCTTCCATGATTCTAGATGAGATTCTACTTCATGAGGATGATTCTCCACTCCTTATTAACATTCAAATCAATGATACCCAAGTCAAGTGTGCTTTGATTGATGAGGGTTTAGGTACTTATGTCACCTCCCTCAATTTTATTAAAACTCTTGTATATTTTGATTGTAATCTTAAGTCTACACACAGTACATGTCAAGGTTATAATCAAAGTCAAATGCTTCCTTTAAGTTGTGTGTGGATTCCTATTACTATCCCTCCTATCACTATTTGATTGAAGGTTATGATATTTATCTTTCCTCTTTCATATAATATATTTCTTGGTAGACCTTGAAATAATTGCATGAGGGTTGTTCCCTTAGCTTATTGCCAATGCATCAAGTTGTGCCCTTGTATTTGACTTGAAATTCTTATTTTTAAGTAAAAGTTAATAATAAGGTTAAATTTTTTAATATGGTGTTTATAAAAATCAAATTTAAGTTATTTAAAAAGTTATAAAAATATGTATTTAATAATAAATTCTTATAAAAATATAAAGTTACTATGACCCATTTGAAATGATTAAGAACCAATTAAATAAAAGGGAAAATTGCATGATGAATGAAACAAATAGTTAAAATGACAATGCCATAAACAATTGTAATGAATTTAATATTTGAATTTTTTTAAAATATCAAAAATGATATGAAATTGGAATTTATAATATGATAATTACAATAAATATACAACTAATACTTGGGTAGTTGAAATAATCCTACACAAACCTGCTCATCACTAGTTACATTTCCATTTGTCATGTCAGTGGTATATTCAGTGTCATTATTTACATCCTCTCTATTTGTCACTATATTACTAATGACTATTATTTTATTTAGATAAATACATGTTTCTATATATCTTTCATAAGGAAACATGTCCACCACATAACGTGAACATACAATCTCAAACAGGTTTCTAAATTTTTATCCAATCTATTTCACAGTTTTGAATTAATGAAAGATAATGCACTAAATACTCTTTCATCTTCCACTGATCCTAGAATCATTGTTTTAAAAATATAATATAATCATAAATATTCAATTTTGTGTAGTATACTACTAGGATAATGTTTTTTCCATAGCCATGTAATTGCCCCATTTTCTATTGGTTCACTTAGAAGGTGATATTTTTCAAACATTATAATTCCAAAATGAGTTGACTAAGATGTTAGTAAATCCTTTATAAAAATACCTCTTATCTCAAAATCATTTATATCTATAGATTTAAAAAAATGCTTACCAAAATAATCCATGTATTTGTGAAATAAATTGATAATGAGCTTTTGAATATTATTGTTGTTTCAAAATATGGGATTCACAACTATCATGGCCTCTAATAAATCATCCCTTTGAAAACAATCTTTTATCTCTACACATAAGTTATTTGAAATTATACTTAGTTTCATTTGGGTTTTAGATATAATAGTATCATATATAATATGTTTTACAAGTACTTCTTCATATTTGACTCCCACAAGATTAGGTTTTTTATAGAAAGTGTGCATTGGTATCTCCTTGCCATTAATGATGACTCAAAGATGATCATTGATTTTAAATTTCAAGTAGCTTTCAAGATTCCTTAAATCTATAAAATATTTCAAAATAATAAAAATAGGTCCCTAAAACGTTTTTATTTGAAGTGTATAGTATATCTAGAGATTGGCATACTCATTTTATCAGTCGTATACAGTCAACAAATATAAATGGATCTCTCCTGAACATGTTTCATTAAAAAAATTATTTCCTTTAGCATTGAGATAATTCCACATAATGTTAGATTTTTTTTCCAAATTTGTTAAATATTATAACTAATATCTTGCCTTGTCAACTTCTCTATAATATTTATACATAAAACCTACTAATGATGGATATTCTTAAAAAAATTGGCATGTAGATTCATACATAGAAATACATCTTGTATCAACATCATTAAATAGTTTCTTAAAATTAATCACTTCTTTTGAATTTTTTTGGAATGATGGAAATATTTTTGGACTTCTTGACATATAAGCATGTAAGTCATGAATGAGATATTCCACTTTTATGACATTAGCAAATATGCTAACTATTTTGTATGTAAGATTCATCCTATGATCCATGCAATGAATTGTAATCATATATGGGGAAACTATTATTTGAAGTCAAATACATAAACCATTTATATTCCCCTACATAAATGATGCACCATCATCCCCAACACACACCAACTTTGTAGCTATTATACACTCATCCATCCTAGTTTTATCTTTCAAATTAGATACAACCAATTTATGAAGATTTTTAGCATTGAAATTTTATACCATTTTATAGAATGCTAGTAAATGAGGTTTCCCTGAATAGTTATCAAAAGTATAAACATTCATAAAAAACCTAAGATGTGTTGTCAATTATTGTGACCTCGTCAATGGACATTGAGATGAATAGTGAATTTTGAAATTTTTATTTCAAATCCTCCTTAACTATTGATAGAAATTTTACCATTTCCCAAGCATTGCTATCTAACCAATGTGATTATGGAATATCCAAATATCTATTATGTTGAAATAAAATATTATAATCTAAAAAAAAATAGGTCTACCTTTTTTATAATGTGGTATATAGTAAAGAATTGTATATATTTGGCCTTTAGATGGGAGTGCATAACTTTTCCAAAATTTGCTTCGATTGTTCACCCTTTCTCAATAATATTTTTTTGATGTTTATTATCATTTTCATACTCATGTGAATATCTTACATGCATGCATTCTTCTACATTTTTACACCTGTGTGTTCTTGTTATCTGTCCATCTAGGTGCTTCACTGTCACATATATTTTTCCACAATGTTTCTCAATCATGCCCAACTTCAGTTGTATTATGTGTTCCTTTCCTAGTTTCTAGCTATATATTGTACATCTACATTATATTAGAGCATCATCAACATTTTTAGGATCTACAAATTCATTAAGGGGACTTTTTATTGCCTAGTCCACTATAAAGGACCTTCCAATTGTTGATCTTCTTCTCTTCCTTAACAAAGATTTCTAAGTGGAGTTTTTAGTTGAAGTTTGTGTTTGATGAGAACCAACAATATATTCTACCACTTGAGTGTCATGATCATTTTCATCAAAAACTAGAGGAGCATCTTTGAGTGGTGGCATGTCATCATCAAAATAATCTTTAGGGGGTGATATGTTAATTTGGTTAATTTTTAATTATGAGATATCAGTGAGGATTTCTACATGTAAAATTATTTTAATATTATTGAATAGTTAAAGTCAAATTTAGGACAATCTAAAAAATCAATAAGTACCTATATTTTGAGTGCATTGTGGATGTGTGGGATTTTTTATTGGATCTTTAAAATAAGATAATATGATCAATTTTATTAATAATTGGCCTATCCTTTTATGATTTCCACTAGATGCCATGATGATCAAGGATGTAACACTTCGGTTCTACCATCTGGTTATAGAATAAATGTTACTATTCAGTTATGTTATTTGGTTGTAGCACTATTTTAATTTTTAGTTCTATCATCTGCTTATAGAGAAGATGTAATCATTTAGTAATATCAATCGGTAATACTATTTGAAACTTTCATTTAGTACTACCATTTGGTGTCATCATTCAGTTCTTTTATTTGTAGATTGAATAATACCATTTAGGTGCTACCATTATGTGTTATAGATTGGATTCCACTATTTGGTGTTGTAGATTGGATACTCTTATTTGGTGTTATTGTTTTGATATGATACTTTGGTTGAATTTATTGTGTGGGTTCTACTAATTTATTTCATATTGTTTCCTATTGGGTGCTTATGCCTTATTTTATATTTGGGGGAGTTACCAATAATATATTTTTATGGTTATCCATGGTAGCTTATGTATTATATGTATATGAAGAATTGAAGGGTAAAATAAGAAATTATTATAAATAGTTGGTGATTCAACCCATAAAATAGTTTACATTCCTAAATTTTAGGTGATCTAGACCCATGTACTACCCCTAAAAAATAACAAAAAAAAAATTAAAAAATTGGAATATTCATGAATTAATGAATATTCACCACTAAAATTTACCTTGATTTTATTAATTATGTAACTTATAATGAAAAAATCATACCTACTTGCACCATATATTGGTTGATGCATGTAAATGTATCAAAGGGTTCTAATAATGTTGAAAAGACTTCTTATTTAATTATTCAAAGAATCTTTTGCCTGAGTTACTAGTTGTGATCTTTTTGAGATTTTTGGTGGAGTAGCAGCTGAGCTATTTGAGTATTTAACAAAATGATTATCCAAGTGGTTGTTGGCATCAACCTTGGTGATAAAATTTTAAGAATAATTTAAATTTATTTTAACTAAGTCTAATGAATGATGATCATAATCTAAAGTCTAAAATCTAATATGGCATGAATATTTACAATGAGAAAGTAAATTATAGTGATTTGATAAAAAAATGGTAAAATAGGTAGGGTAAAGTATAAAGAGAAATATTTAAGTTCTTTAGTTTAGACATATTGACAAATCTCTCATTTCATCAAAGACATGCATATTCAAACCAACATATGACATGAAATTACTAAATAGTATAAATCCTATCATATACCAGACAAATTTCTAAGGATATTTGAAACATGTAAATTAGAGATTAGTTTCAATTTAAAGATTTACTTAAATGATAAAAATACATTTGTACATCTTCCAAAAAAATAAGGATATTGAAATGGATCTAATGACTTTTAGCCAACCTAGCATAAAACTCAAATTAAAAACTCTACACTAATATATGCACATCTAGAATTTATAAAAGTAATTCAAATCTAAACACTAGAATAAAGACTTGAGGAAGTAGCCATGATAACAAATAAATAGAAAATATGAGATAATATTCATATAATTCTCTTACTTGTACTACTTGCTCCAAAATTTACAAAATAGTTTTTTCTCTTCCAAAACTTCCTCCTCTGTTCCAATGATAATACCCCCATTTTAAGGTTGGAAGAGAAACATATGGGATATTTTGGTTAGTCATTATAAAATGGGAATTAGATAAGTGTCAAGGATAGATCTACTCTTACAAATATTTTCAATACAATGACAGTTTCAAATGTGACTAACGTATAATCCATGTGTGTTACACATTGCACATGCTTTTACAAAATAGTTTATTCTTTTAAATGACTTACATGGTTTTTGATACAAAAGAATATACTAAGTCAAACTAGTTAACTTTGATATGCCACTACAACTAAAACCCTTTGCTTTTGTTCCAAAATATTCATAGATTTGTCATATTATTCATCAATCAACTTGAGATTGATGATTGGCTCTATGAATATCTCTTCTATTTGTCCTACTAAATTTGTGAAAATTTCATCCATTATGTTCATGGCTTCTTTGATATTCATCGCATTACCAATATTTTCATTTTATATCAAAATCAAGTTTAGGATACACTTTTTTTCAGCCCCTATGGTGCCCTCTCTTCTACTCTTGACCTCTTGGATGAACTTTGTAGATCTTTGTTGGAATTCTTCATCAGTTATTAGGCCTATTTGATTGGGGATGGTTGGATCTTTAATCAAACTACCTAGTATTTGTATTATTATAACCTCTAGTTGTTTGAAGTCCCATAAAATAATTTTAATCCCTTTTAACCACTAATTTATGTCCCTAATTTTCTCCATAAAGTTTATCATAGCCATATTTAAGTGTGATGGGTTGACCATTTTAAATTTAGGGATCTAGTTTTTCATTAAAATATTTATCAATGCCTTTAGCTTCTTATTTAAGCCTTGCCACTGATTAGCTTGGTTTAGAGCCATGACATGTTATTTACATACCATGTCCAATTTGGACCTTATTGTCTTCAAATAATTAAATGTCTCATAGATAATTGTTTCAAAGGTATCAACAATATCTACTAGTACTAATAAAATATATTGTTCTTCCAATATTTTTTTCTCTTTTTTTAGCCCTTTGATGGTATCCTATAGCCTTTCTGACTAAGACTGGGCTAGCTCTAGAATATATTCTTCAAACATGGGGTTTTCCCTAGTCTCTATTCTCTCTTCTGATTTAGGTGAACTAAAGGATCAACATTTTGGTGTTGAACATCTTGACTTTCCTCTATGAAAAGTATCTCAGTCAATATTTATAGGTTAATGGTAGCTAGATCATACCTAACTCCCAATAAATATTAGTCTATATGATTAATTAGAACCTCTACTTGTAAATGGATTAATGGTTGAGTTGGAGTATAAAGTATCCTTTCTTCTTAATTTTGTAATGCTATTATCTAAGGCTTTAAATCCTATTATAGAAGGACGTCTATAGTTTTTACTATAACCCATAGGTGATAGGTAGCATGAAGCTTCTCCATCCTCATTTTATATACGAACCATTTAGGTATAGCTTATCCATAGAATGGGTTCTCTTCACTGAATAGATTGATGTCCTTCAAAGGGGGAATGATTGCCATTTTTGGTTTCTTGGCCTTTTGGACAATTGTAGTCTTAGCCTTCCTCTTGGGAGGCTCAATGATCATTAAATCCAATGAATCTTCTTTTATATTTTTATATTTGGCTTCCTTAACATTTTTATTATCTTCATCTATGTCTATTTCATAGGTCATGGAGATAATTCTCAATGCATCTTCAAGAGATTCCTATGGATCTAGAGCTATCATGTGAATTTCCTCTTGTTAAGGCAAATCATATTCTATTGTTCCAAAAGACTTAGGGATTGAGGAGCTTGAAACAACTTCTTTTGGTATATTTTATTTATACCTATGTTTTATTTGTATGTTAGCTATGGGAAGCCTAAAATAACCAACATCTATCAAATGATATTATCTATGGCTAATATGTGATCTATCTTCCATCTTTTGATCTCTTAACAATCTGGATTCAAGATTTATATTATGTTCCTTTAATCTTTTAGTGACTTAATAATATATGGTTTCCTTAGTGTAAATAAAGTCAAATACACTAGATTCATGTTCATAAGACACAACTAGAATACCTTTACTCTTCAAATGATCCTTTACCTTGCCATTGGGATCCCACTGTCTATGGTCATCTATCTAAAAATTGAAAGAAATCTTGTGTTTTGAAGCTGCTTCAATTTGGTCCCATTGTTTGAAAGTGGTTCTATAAATATTCATGAGAAAACCATGGAGAGGTAATTTCTTATTGGTCTTGTAGATCCCATATATTCCATTGAATAATTGGTATTCTACTTCCTATTCTACCAACTTATCTGGTATGTGCATTGGTAATTAAAGTGGGGCACTTTGGGTTCCCTCTATTATGATAAGCATGTAATCAAGGTATAGCAATATATCTATCATTATCTCAATGGACATCTTAGCTAAAGGAGTTATTCTCATCATGGGGATACCATTGATGGCTTGGCTCAAATTAGGATATACATAATCATAGATGAATTGGATATGGTCCCTATATTTATAAATATACAATTTTGAGTAATATTGGGACATAGTTTGGGTGCCATTAGGGGACCACTCTCTTTGGTTGGGGATTTTGGTTATGGTACATAGGAAATATCTAGCTTGGTGGTAGTATAATGGAGTCTTATAAGTTGAATTTCCATGATGTCATCAGAAATCCTCTTTATTGATAGTAACTTATCCTTTTCCTTGGTTAAAATTCCCTGGTTCTCTATGGTCTGGAACAAGTTCGAATAGTTATTGTCTCATGTATTTAGTAAAGAAGCTATGAAATCTATATCTTTGAATACTCTACCTTTTACATCTGAAGAAAAGTATAATTCAACAAATTTATTAAAATTAGGTCTATAGGTTGCCATTTCTATGATTTTGATTAAATTTTCAACTTGTGAATGACATTTCAATACTTTCAGCTATCTAGTTAGAGTTTTTTAATATCTTTGATTATTAGGCTCTCTCTTTTGGTTTGAAATAGTGAATGTATGAATAATTATAGTTATTTTTCATATCTAATGGTTTTGAAGTTTTTTAATAGCTTTAATGGTAGCATACACATTTCAAGTATTTAATTTAGTGACCCAAGTCATATTTTCATCTCCTATTTATACCTTTGCATGCTTGGGTCCAAAAAATATTTTGATCTGACATGTATACCTATGTGGCATCTCCTTTCCATGCTATTTATTTAATTTTAAAACATGACCATTATCAATTCAAACATGTGTGTTCATCTCATGCCTCTTATATATTTGATGAAATTCACTATGTCAATCTTCTTGGGAGTCTTCTGGTCTTGACCTTCAACATTGGCCATTGATTTTTTGATCTGGGATTTTGAGATTATGACACTTGGTAGCCCCACATGTCTTTTATGTACCCTACTAACATTATCCATCTAGTTAAAAATTTTATGCCACATGGAATCCTTATGTGCAATAAAGGCTTATTAACTTATTGAATCAATTCACACTATTAATCTCCATATGCATAGTTGAATGCATACTATCGATCTTTGATATACATGACCAAAAATGGTATATTAATCTATTAAACATTCACCATGATTGTGATACTTATTAACATCACATTTGATCTCCAAATCCTTTGACGTATTAATCTATTTAACATGCACCATTGATTCTTGATCTTGACTTATTGACCTCAATATTCAACATGGATCGATGATCAAAATTTATATCTAAGAATACACATTATCAATATTGATCCTGGGAATTTTGACTTATTAACTTTGGGAGATCACCCACATGACATTGATTCTTGATCTGATTAAGCAAGGTTTGAATGCTTGACAACCTTGTATTCAATTCATACCTACAAATAGTAAAATCAAAGAATAATTTATTAGGACATATAATGACTTAGCATAAATATTAGTTTAAAGTTTTAATGAAATAATAAACTCAATCAAAACTTAGGATTAAATTAAACTAAGACTAAGATGGAATAAAGTGACCCATCAAAAATATGAATCCATTTTAAATAAAAACTTAGGCTAAAATTAATTTACTAAGATTTTTAATGTTATTTAAACTTAGGTTCATTTAATAAATTAAGGACCAAATGTTAACATAATGACTCGAATGAGACCATATAAGTTAACCAACTAAGGGTCAAATTAACATTGAATCATAAAACCATGATCATTTGTTCATTTTAATGAAGATCCATTGATCCTAAAAGATGGAAACACATGGGATAAATGTTAAGAACATGAGATAAGATCAAATGAAGCTTATGTGCTAGCATGTCAATGTAAGCTAGATCAAAACATGATATTCAATAATGCACTCTGATCAAGTTGAATGACTAATTCATAGCATAAATTGAAAAATTTGAATAAGGGTCCGCTTTTTTTAGAAATGGGGGATGTTAACCTCAATAAATGGTGATTTCTATGGGAAACATTATAGAATGTTAGAATTTAGATAATTTTGGTTCAAAATAATAATGAGACTAATCATTCCACATGATCAAGTACCATTATTAACATTAATTCATAATTGAAATAAGTATTAAAAATGCTTATTTAAGGTCAAATATAAATAATCAATCATGTTGTGTGTGTGCTTTAATTCATTTACTAATTGCCACTAGGATTTGGAGAATAACATCTAGATTTCATGACCTTAATCATTAACATGGACTTGTAGCATATTTTGATATTCATTATGAATCATGATTTATAAAAATAGAAGGATTGGAAATTTCTCTACTTTCAACTAGGCATCCATATCCCTAAAAAATATACCTTTGGTTCCACTCTAGGCCTTGTTCCACTTCTAGTCAAGCATCCATAGCCTTGATGGAGGTTACCAAAATCACCTTTGCTCAGAAAACTTTTAGATTTTTTATAAGGATTTTATTTTTATTTTATTTTTGTATTTTTTAATTGTATTTAGCTTTCCAATAAAGGTTGGGAACCATAATTAGCTAGTGTTTAATATTTTAATTAGATGTTTGATTTTTAAGACAATCATCCTTGGTCATAAACTTCATCCTAGGCAATAATGTTCTTTAAGTGCTAACATGAACTTGTTATAATAATTAAACTTTCACTCAAACACATGTAATACTTATTGCAATCAAAATTATATCAAAATAAGGTTTATTATTTTTAAGGAATAATTAATCTAGATATTAATATTCATCAATTTCCTAGAAACATAACATTACGCTCAAAATTTCTAAAATTTATGATTAACTAATGTTTAAGGGTCATATCCATATTCTTGGTTTATGAAGTTATTTTAAACACTTAGATGGATTTGGAGCTTGAAGACCTTTCTTGTAAAAATACTTCTTCGAATCTAGAGAATAAATCAAAGAAAGAAAACACAAAACAAGAAAATAGATATTCATAAACACTATTTACAAATATGGGATAGAAATGAAACTAATCTAAACCTACCTACATTAACTCTAAATAATCTTATATATTACTCAATAAAGACTTGAGGTGGAATAATATATAAATAATGCTTGAGATACTTACCATTGGTTGGAAAAGTGAACTCTACTCCATGTAAGTCCTTAAGATTAAAGGTGTTTTTTCCTAATGTATCAACAATTTGGTAAGGACCAATCCACAAAGGAGTGAATTTTCCATATTTACCTTTTGGCTCAGATGTTGTCCTCTAGGAGAACTAGGTCTCCTTGTTTGAACACCTTGATATTTAACCATTTATCAAACCATATTTTGATAGTGGTTTGATGTCTACTAAAACGAGAAAATGCTTCTTCTCTAACATCCTCAATTTGGATGATATCAAGTAACCTAGATTTGGCATATTCTTGATCTCCTTCTATATAATCCTATTTAAACTTGTAAGTTGGAAATTTGAGAGTAATTAGAAAGATTAGTTCTTGTCCATATACTAAGATAAATGGTGATATAGTTAGAGCTTGTTTCACTCTAGTATATCTTCCCACATAACATACTTTAGCAATTTATGCCATGTTCTTAGTTGTTGAGCTACACATTTCTTAATAGCTTTCGTTATATTCTTGTTTGTAGAATATAAAACTCCATTACTATGAAGGTAATGATTAGATGAAAAATTAAGATCCATTTTATTTTCATAGTCCCACTTAGTCATCTCTACAGATGTAAACATCAATCCGTTATCATAGACTAATGATACCAGCATCCCAAACCTGATGCAAATGTTCTCTTCTAAGAACTTGATAACATATTTAGTCCTACACTATTTTGTTTCTAATACTTATATCCATCTTATACAATAATACATAGTAATAAAAACATACTTGTGCCCAATTAAAGAATTAGGTTTGATAACCCCTATGAATTCCAAACCCCATTAATCAAATGGTTTGTCAATTAAAACTGGCCTCAAGGGCATAGCTACTTTAGGTTCCTTTGTATTGAATATTTGGCATTGATGACATTCCTTAACATGCTTGTGAGCATCTTTGAAAATGGTTGGCCAATTATATCTCACCCTTAGGATTTTGTAATCTTTTATTCTCCTAGAGGGGTGTCCACTCCCAATTTTCCCATGAAAGGTACTTAATATTTTAGCTGATTCTTCCTTTAAAATGCATTTTAAATATACTCCTTCATAATTCTTCCATAAAGTATCACATCATTGATCAAGAAGTGAACTTATTTGATCCTCAAAGCTCTTATTTGTTCTATACTTAGTCCTATAGGACAATAATCATTGATTATGAAATGAATGATTGCATCATACCGGTCATTTGGTTGAAACTATTGTTAGTCAACTGGCATGATGCTTAATCTAAGATTAGTGTTAGTAATAAATTAAATTAATCCCTGACACCTCACCAATTTATCAATTTTCATTTCAAAATAATATTATTAGAGTATGGAAATTCATTTCCCTCTCCTTTCTCCTAATTCACATTGACTTAACATGAGTTTGGTATCAGGGTCTAGCAATATAACATGCACTTTATTCCTAAGAATATAATGTCTAATTTTTTTGGCTGCCTTAACCAAATAAAATGTTTTTTTATCAATTTGAGAATAATTAAACTCAACATCTATGAATATAATACTCATAAATGCAATTAGATGATCACATTTATCAAATTTTTGAGTTAATACAGTTGTTATAATATGTTTAGAAGAAAAAGAATAAAGATAAAAAACTTTTACAAAGTTAGGACTTATTAGTACATGTGCCTATCCTATTGATTCCTTGATATCATTGAAGGATTTCTTCATTTCTTCATTCCATTTGACCTTTTAATCCTTCTTTAAAATGTCATTGAGTGGTTTCAAAATCTCTACAAAACTAGAAATTAATTTCCTTATAAAATTGATCTTCCCAAAGAAAAACTTTTGCTCTTTTATACTATTTAGGGGTTCTATTTTAGATATAGAATTGACTCTATCTAGATTTATAGATATCCCATATATAGTTATCACATGTCCTAACAATTTCCCTTCAGTTATACAAAATATGCTTTTCTTAGGTTTAATGGAAATTCCATACCTTTGATAATGTTTAAATACTTGTTGTAAATACATTATGTGATCTTCTCTATTCTTAGAAAACATAGTTAGATCATCCATATATATGTTGATACAATTACTTATGAGACCTTAAAAGGCATAGTCCATATCTATTTGAAATTTATCTCCTACATTGATGAGTCTAAAAGGCATCCTCTTGTAAGTAAAAGAGCCCAATTTTATTATGAATGTAGTCTTTATTCTATCTTCCTTGTTAAAAGGTACCTGATTGTAACCTATAAAAAATCTAAGAAAGACACAATGTCATAACACTAACAATTTGAATGACCTGATTGAGTGATGGAAAAGGACAATTATCTTTTTTAGAATATTTATTCAAGTTCCTAAAATCTATGCATAATCTAATCTCTCCATTTTTCTTTATAACTGGTACTAGATTGGCTACCCAAGTAGAATGTTAACTAGAAAAAATATTTTTGCATATAATAATTTCTTGACCTCTTTATAAATCAATGGTTCCAAAACAATATTAATCGGTCTTTGCTTCTACATAAATGGTTTATAGGCCTCTTTCAAGGGAATGAAATGGGTGATAATTCAAGGATCAAATATCTTTAAGTCTTTATAAGACAATGTAATAACATCCTTATACCTATTCAATAAATTTTTAGCATTTATAGACTCTAAATTTGTGTATGTTGTACTAAGGTTTACTAGATGCTAGTGACCTTGAGTTCCTATGTCAACTACATTATAATCCTTCCCATTTATTTTGGGAACTTTAGTAGTTTTAGCTAGCTTATCTTTTTTTAATAGTCTTTCCAAGGCACTAATGCCTTTGAGAATCTTGTTATCATTCAGTTGTATTATCTTATCATCAATTGTATCATCATCAAGAGAGTTATCATTGACCTCATCAATAATATGAGAATCAAACATTCCTAAATTATTCATGAATTCAATGATTTTTTGGTCATCACTAAACATGTGTAGATGATTAATATTGTTAGGTATAGAGGGACATGGGACCAATTCAATGTTAAACCTTTGAGAATCTTGATTTGGCATTAGGTTAGTTGTAGTTAAAGCTAGTTCATTAGTAGACTAGTTTCCTTCTCTAGGGATTAAAAAAATATTGAAAGCATCAAAATACTCAATCAAGTCCCATACTCTAAACTTTATTTAAATAATACAATTTAAATTGATACTTGCTTCTGATTGGATTGACTACTAGTTCAAAATCACCATATACTAGTAGTTCTTTAACCTTGTATTTAATATAAAATTGTAATCCTAAGATTGATGCTTCATACTCTACAAAATTATTGGTGTAAGGAAACTAAAGTTCTTAAGAAGCATTATATTCTTTCCCAATGGGATTGATTAAAAATACTCCTATGCTAGACCTAGATTTTCATCTAGCACCATCAACATATAATTTTCAAAGTCCAAACATAACATAAGAGTCTTTGGAATTACATACCTGAGGAGTGTCAAGAGTGCAAACCCCTAAATTAGAATTGACCACATTGACACTTTCATTGGATACATTATATTCAGTGATCATATGCTTCATCTTTGGTTCCCATTCAATCTTCATTTGATTAGGAACTCCCCTCCATGGTAGCCACATTTGAGAGCAATCAGTTGACATGTATCCATTCAAAGCTTTGATCCAATCTATGATAAACAACATCCCATAAGCATCTATAATGTCAACCACTTGAATATCAATAAATTGTTTCACTCTTGGTTGTGAAGTAAGCTACACATGCACATTTAATAATTCACCAGTCACTTTAACTCTAGATTTGTCTAATTGAGTCACTAATCTATCAGACTTAATAGGAGTTAAAAAAGGATTTTCATAAATATCTATTGGTATAATATTTGTAGAGGCACCTAAATCTAATAGATAATTATGCAATTTTCTACCAAAAACTCTTACTATTAGTAAAAAATTTGGAACATATGTTTTATTCTTATATATTACTACATTTGCATTTGTAAGTTTCTATGATTAACTAGTTTTTTTAGTTAAATATTATAGCAACAAGTCTCTTTATTTATTTATCTAAGTTAATTCATGTAATGTGATATTAGCTTTAATTTTATTCATATTATCTACTATGTTATACCCATTCTTGGTAGAATAACTAGATAAATCATCATTATTTCTAGTTTTACTTCCCTTTGGAGGTTCTAGATTGTTATCTACTTTGGGATTAGGAGGAGTATCAATGTTGTTTGATAGAGTAGAAATTTTCATTGGTTGATTTTGTTCTCTATTATTTAATGGATAAGTCTTATTCAAATACTATTGAAAATCATGAATCTCCTCTAGAGTATCATTAGGTTCATTCTCATATTGAAATGGAAAATCAAAAGTTTCCACCATACGAGTTGTTTTAAAAGATTTAGATGTCTCTGAAGACATAGATGATCCTAAAACATTATCTTTGTTAATCACAAATTTAAATGTATCCAATTAATCTTTAAATACTTCAAAACATTAAATTTTTTGATATAGTCTAATTTACCAAGTTTTTGAGTGTTATGAACCCTGTAATAATTAGCTAAAGTTACATAAAAAATGTTTATTTTAGGTATGTTCTTAATTATAGATGACTTATTATTATTGTTATTATTTCTATTATGAAACCTATTCATAGGTATGTTAAAATTATGATAAGAATAGTTTTTATTGGAATTATCCCCAGTGTTACCTACCCAGTTTTGTAACTAAAAAAAATTGTACTTAGTTTTTGAACCATTTTCAATATGGAGTCATTTTAATTCTTAAGTGCCTCTAAATTATGGAATTGAATATTATTACTATTTTTTGACACCATATCTCATTGATCATGTGGATGGGATCCAATTTTAGAGTTATTTACCAATCTTAGGTTATGACTAGGATGACCATGACACAAAGGCGACTAGTTTAAAATTGGAGTTTGATTCAAAGTAGGCATGTTATAATTAGCATTTGGGATGGTATTTAATATAGGAAAATTAGGATTTATATTAGGAATAACATATGATAGTTTACCTTGGGGTTGCATTTGATCACTAATTTTCATAGCTTTAGCATAGGCCAAAGCTAATGTATCTATGACCCCAACAACTCTCTCTAGAAATACATAAGTCATTGGATATAAAGCATCCTTATAAATATATAAAATTAAATCTTCATCAAGATTATAGGGGGATATAGTTTTGATAATTATATTTTGAAAGATTGCATTGAAATATCTAATGGTTTCATTTGAATCTCTCTTAGCCATAGTGATTTATTGATATAGAACATAAGGAGTGATGATATTTCAAAACTAATCAATGAAATAATTGTTGAAATCATCCCATCTAATGATGTAACCTTTAGGAAGATTAAGAAAATAATCATATGCTACATATATAAAGGTAAAAGTAAACAAATTACAAGCAACATCTTCGTGAACATAATTTAACAATCTTTATGCAACCTTAAAAGACTTGATGTGTTATTTAATGATAAAAATGACTGTAGGAATAAATGAAGTTAAATATTTCATTGGATTTATTGGTAAGTTATGTACCTAAATAGGTAAATTGATATAAGATCTAGATAACCCAGCCATACCTTGATGAGGATTGAATACAACAATAAAAATAGGTGAAGTTGGTTGAGATTTAGGAACTCTATGTTTATCTTTATTTATTCCTATTTTTTTATGAATATCTAAGGAAATAAGAGGTATCCTTGTCTCATACCTTGACCTAGTTCTTATTCATGATAGTTATAGCTTGTAAAATCCAAATCTTGTTCAAAATAAGACATAAAAACCTTATTTTGTAAAGAAGGGTTCAATTTTTACAAATAAGTAAATTTGTACATATATATTTCTAAGTTCAAGCAAACTTTTCACAAATTCATATAAATATTTCAAATAATGACATCTTTAACTACATTATCTTAAAGATACATCCAAACTTATGAATATCAATGATCTTTGGACAAAATTAACCTTAAACACATTAGATTCACAAAGCTTAAACAACATTTACAACAATTTCACATAAATCTTCAAAGAATAATTATCTTTAGCTAAGTAAGCCTAAATATTGGTATCAAACCATGAATATTAGTGATATTTAAAAAATTTAGCTAAGAAAAACACAAATATGCAAAAGATTAACTAATCTTTAAACAAAATTCACTAAAATCATCTCATAATACTTTAGATTCATAAATATTTAACTCATGCCCTCATTTTAGCACCAATTGTCCTACTTGTTGATGTGTGTAAATGTATCATAAGGTTCTCATAGTGTTGAAAACAATTTTAATTTTAAGATTCAAATAATATTTTGCATGAGTTTCTAGTTGTGATATGCCTGAGATGTATGGTGGAGTAGTGGCTAAGCTATTTGACTATTTCACAAAATGATTATGTAAGTGGCTATTGGGAGCAACCTTGATCCTAAAGTTTTGTGAATAATCAAAATTTATTTTAACTAAGTCTAATGAATGATGATCATAATCTAAAGTCTAAAATCTAATCTAGCATGAATATAAACAATGAGAAAGTAGATTATAGTGATTTGATCAATAAATGAGAAAATAGGTAGGGTAAGGTTGAAAGATAAATATTTATGTTCTTTATTTCAAACATCTTGACAAATATCTCATTTCATCAAAGATATGCATCTTCAAACTAGCATATGACATGAAATTACCAAATAGTATAGATCCTATCATATACTAGACAAATGTCTAAAGATATTTGAAACATGAAAATTGGACATCAAATTCACTTTAAATATTTAATTAAACAATAAAATTGCATTTACACATGTTATAGAAAAGCAAGGATATTGAAATGAATCTAATTACTTTCACTCAACCTAGATTAAAGCTCAAATTAATAACTCCACATTAATACATGAACATATATAATTCATAAAAGCAATTCAAATCTAAACACCAAAATATAAACTTGAGGAAGTAGCCATGATAACAAATAAATAGAAAAAATGAGGAATTCTTCACATAATTCTCTTACTTGTAATACTTGCTCCAAAATTTAAAAAATAGTTTTTCTCTTCCAAAACTTCTTCCTCTATTCTAATGATAATACCCCATTTTATAGGTTAGAAGAGTGACCTATGGGATATTTTGGTTAGTTTTTATCAAATGGGAATTAGTGAAGTATCAAGGATAGATGTACTCTTACAAATATTCTCATACCAATGACACTTTCAAATGTGACTAACCTATAATCCATCTGCATTACACATTTCACATGCTTTTATAAAATAGTATATAATTTAAAATGATTTACATATTTTTTGATACAAAAGAATATACTAAGTCAACCTAGTTGACATTGATATTCCCCTATAGTTGTATACCTTTGATTTTATTCCAAAATCTTCATAGGTTTATCATATTGTTCATCAATCAACTTGAGATTGATGATTGGCTCTATAAATAGCTCCTCTATTTGTCTTGCTAAATTTTTGAATATGTCATCCATTATATTCATGGATTATTTTATACTCCTCACATTACCAATATTTTCATTTATTATCAAGATCAAGTTCAAGATATGCTTGTTGTCACCCCCTTTGGTGCCCTTACTTCTACTCTTGAGCTCTTAGATGAATTTTGTAACTCTTTACTAGAATTTTTCATCAGTTATTAGTCCTATTTGATTGAGGATGGTTGGATCTTTAATCAAACCTCCTAATATTTATACCATTATTACCTCTAGTTGTTCAAAGTCCCTTGAAATAATTTCAATGCCTTTTAACCACTTATTTATGTCCCTAATTTTTTCCATCAAGATTATCATATCCATATTTAAGTGTGATGGGATGACCATTTTAAAGTTAGGAATCTATTTTTCCATTAGAATCTTGATTAGTGCCTTTATATTATTATTTGATGCTTGTCATTGATTGGCTTGGTTTAGAGCCATGGCATGTTATTTACTTACCATGTCCAATTTAGACCTTATTATCTTCAAATAATTAAATGTCACATAGATAATTGTTTTAAAGTTATTAAAAATATATATTGGTATTGAGAAAATAGATTATTCTTCAAATATTTTATTCTCTTATTTTAGACCTTTGATGGTAGCCTATATCCTTTCTGACTGGGACTGGGCTATCTCTAAAACATCTTCTTAAAACATGCAGTCTTCCTCTAGTCTTTGTTTGCTTGTCTAAGTTAGGTAAACCAAAGGATTAACCTTTTAGTGTAGAACCTCTTGACCTTCCTCTATGAAAATTGTCTCAGTCACTCTTTATAGGCTAGTGGTAGCTAGATCATACCTGCCTCCCACTAAAGACTAGGCCATATGCTTAATTGAAACCTTTTATTATAACTAAACTATTGGTTGAGTTGGAGTAACAAGTCTCCTTTCTTCTTAATTTTAAAATGATATTATCCAAGGATTTAAATCCTATTGTAGAAGTATGTTTATAGTCTTTACTATAGCCCATGGGTGATAGGCAGTAGGAATTTTCTCCATCCTTGGTTCATAAATGAACCATTCAAGTATAGTCGATCCATAGATTAGGTTATCTTCATTGAATAGATTGATGTCCTTTAAAGGGGGAATGATTTCCATTTTTTCTTTCTTTGTCTTTTAGACAATTGCAGTCTTAGCCTTCCTCTTGGGAGGATCAATAATCATTAAATTCAATGAATCTTCTTTTCCATTTTCTTGTTTGGATTCCTTAACATTTTCCTTCAATGCATCTCTATCTATTTCATAGGTCATAGAGAGCATTCTCAATGCATCTTCAATAAATTCCTATGGATCCATAGCTATCATATGAATTTCCTCTTATTGAGGTAAATCTTATTCTAATATTATAGAATATTTAAAGACCAAGGAGATTGAAATAACTTCTTTTGGTCTCCTCTCTTTAGAGTATGTTCTATTTGTATGTCAATTGTGGGAAGCCTAGAAGAACCGATATCTACCAAATGATATTGTCTAGCACCAAGCTACCATATATCTTCCATCTTTTGATCTATTAGCAATTTGGATTTAAGATTTATATTATGTTCCTTTAATCTTCTAGTAACTTCATAATAGGTGGCTACCTTAGGATACACAAAGTCAAATGTACTTGGTTCATGTTCATAAAACATAGCCAGAATACCTTTACTCTTCAAATACTCCTTTACCATACCATTTGGAGCCCACTATCTATGGTCATCTATTTGAAAATTAAAATAAATCCTATGTTTTAAAGTTTCTTCAATTTGGGTCTATTATTTGAAATTAGTTCTACCAATAATCATGGGAAAACCATGGATAAGTCCTTTCCTCTTGGTCTTGTAAAAACCATCTATTCCATTGAATAGTTGGTATGCTACTTCTTATTCTACCAACTTATCTAGTATGTGTACTATTAATTTAAGGGGGTACTTTGGGTTTCCTCTATTTTGATAATTATACAATCATGGTATAGCTACATATATCCCATTGTCTTAATGGAAATATTTACTAAATGAGTTATTCTCATTATGGGGATACTATTGATGGCTTGGCTCAAAGAAGGATATACATATTCAATGATGAATTGGATGTGGTCCCTATATTTGTAAATATGCAATTTTGAGTAATATTAGGGCATAGTTTAGGTGCCATTGGGGGACCACTCTCTTTGGTTGGGAATTTTGGTTGTGGCAAATAGGGAATCTCTAGATTCATGATAGAATAATGGATTCTTGTAAGCTAAATTGCCATGATGTCATCATATAGTCTCTTTATCAGTAGAAAATTATCCTCTTCTTTGGTTAAAATTCCCTAGTTCTCTATGGTCCATAGTAAAATCAAATAGTTATTATCTCCTATATTTAGTGAAAAATCTATGAACTCTATATCCTTGATTACTATGCCTTCTCCATCTAATGACAAGTATAATTTAACCATTTTCATAAAAGTAAGTCCATAGGTTTCCATTTCTATGATTTTGATTAAATTTTCCACTTGTGAATCACAATTCAACACTTTTGGGTATTTGGTTAGAGGTTTTTTAATAGCTTGGATTATCAATCTCTCTCTTTTGGTTCAAAATAGTGAATGTATGAACAATTCTAGTGATTTTTAGCATGTTTGAGGGTTTTTGGAGGGTTTAAATGAGATTTAATTATAAAATACGCATTTTAAGTATTTGATTTAGTGACCCAAATCATATTTTGATCTTGTATTTATGCCTTTGCATGTTTGGGTCCTTAAAATATTTTAAACTAACATGTCTGCCTATGTGGCATTTCCTTACCATATTATTGATTTAATTTTAAAACATGACCATTATCTCTTCAAACATGTGTATTCATCTCTTGAATCCTATATATTTGATCAAATTCACTCCATAAATCTCTTAGAGAGTCTCCTGGTCTTGACATTCAATGTTGGCCATTGATTTTTTGATTTGATATTTTGATATTATGACACTTGGTAGCCCTATATGTCTTCTATGTACCCTGGTAACATTCTCCATATAGTTAACACTTTTACACCATGTGGTGGCCTTGTGTGTAATCTAGGATTATTTACTTATTAACTTGATTCACACTATCAATCTCCATCTACATAGCTAAATGCATGCCATAGATATTTGATCTACATGGTCAAACATGGGTTGTTGATCTATTAAAAATTCACCTAATTGTGACACTTGTCACCATCATGTTTGATCTTTGGATTCTTTGACATATTGACTCCATTATCTCCATTAGATATCCATATAAATTATTGAATGTGCATCATTTATTCTTGATCTTGAATTATTGACCTCAATCTTTAACACATA